>JAWWMU010000036.1:5264227-5293443 GCA_035048155.1 Cinnycerthia olivascens | reverse complement strand
TGATGGCAATCAAATAAAAAGTATCCAAGTAATTGATAGTGAGGGTGAGAATGTGAAGTTAATGATGAAGAATTCCCACCTAAAAAACCTTCAGCAATAATGAAGAACTGATGTCCAGTGTGATGAAGGATGAAATGCAAGGTAGTAAAGAGTGTGGAGAGATTAGGCCATTTTTCAAGCTGGCCAAAAATAAGATAGATGAAAGAATTAATCCCTCATAATTAAAGATCCGCAAATTACTTGACTAGGTTGAAGCTTAAGCAATTGAAGTGGTTGTTTTCAAAAACATAATTTAGCTTTCAAGGGGTTATAGAGAATTAACTGGCTAATGAGATTTGTCCTGACCATGTCATGGAGTCTCAAAAATGTTCCGAAGTAGGAGATCTGCTTTCTTCAGATTTATAGAAAGATAGTTTAACTTCTTGATTCCAAGCGGGAGTTTGGTCTAGATATGCATTAATGCATTAGTCAGGATTTATGTAATAGCATCTTTTCACTTCTAGGAGTGAGAAATCCTCTTCATAAGGATAAGAAGGGGAGATGGAATTTGAGTGCTTGAAGGTGGAAAAGTGATGAAATAAAATATGTGGCCAAATATGCAGTCCTAAAAGTGTCTCCTCTACGTCTCTGTGATCAGAATTCATAGGTATGGGATGAGGAATTTAAAAAGAAAGAAGGATTTTTTGTCATTGTATGTTGCTTTTCTAAAGCCTTTGCTTGGAAGGACCAAACAGCTTGGATCTTTCCCATGTCACACACGAAGCAGAGATCATCAGCTCTGTTTTGCTTTTCTCAATGCAGGAAATTATTGTGTCTTCCTGCTATGCCAGGGTTGAAGCACCACTTTTGTATCAGTGCCTTCTCCCTTGCAACATGTTTATATATACATCAGCTGTATTTTCAGCCAGCTGTAGGTTAAGAAAAGGAGTTTGCAACACTTTTCTTTTTATAGAGTGTCATAAGGCAGAAGTTGCTTTTGGTTCAGTAGACCAGAAGAAAGAGAGAGTGTATTAGGGAGCATGGTTTTACCACTGAGACTAGATCTGTTCTTCCCAGTGGGAGTATTTCATGGAAGTACAGAGAGACAGATTTTCAGACTTTGTTCAAAGATCAGTTAAACTCCACCCAAAGCAACTCTGAAATTGCCCCAGATTCCAAGTCACAACATCAGCTCTACCAGATAAAACTCCCATCAGTGTTCGTGTGTTTATTCATCCAGTAATTCTTCCTGTGGGTGCTTTGTTACCATCTAACCCTGTCATACAGAGTACCAGGGAACATCAGAAATCTTTGGTGGCGTAAGGAGGGAAGAAGGAAGATGCTGATATGGCTAAATGCAGGTGCTCACACTTTATGGGACCTCACTCCAACTCACCAGTTCTGTGCACAAATGAATGTATTCTTGTTTTGAGCCACGATTGTGTAGAGGGGTGACACATTTTAGCAGTGTGAAAGGCAGGTAACAGTTTGTAGCTGCAAGTGGAGAAACCAGGAGATGGGGCCATGCCTATGAAATGTTGCAAAACCCAGAAATAGGCTACTGTTGTGCTTATGGATTTCCCCTCACAAACCTAGAGAATAGAAAATACTATTACCTCTCTCATCTGCTGCTGGCAAGTGTTCTGTGGCAGGTATCCTGGAAATTCAATTGAATAGATTTAAGGGTGGGATTTGGAAACCACTACAGACAATACAAATAATTTAATATCTGCGTGGTTGTGACTAGTGGAAAAAAAATGTTATGGCATAAATCAAGAGACAATAATGCATTTAGTCTCCTTGCTATCCGTCCAAGTTTTGTTTGACAAATAATGCTGCTTGTTTCTCTGTGTTGCTTTTGGCATTCTACCTTTTGCCTGGTTGGTGGCTGTGCTGCACACATACTGGTTGTGCTTCTAAAGCTTATTGCTATCTGCAGTGTTTATTAACTGCAGTGTTTTCCTCACGGGCTCCAGATAGTTTGTTTTACTTTGTTATTAAATGAATGATGTCAGCTCTGCCAGTGCAAAATCCAAAACAGAAGCAGGGTTCTTTGATTCCTCTGAAGCTGCTATAAAGAGCAGCAAGATAAACTGCATTCCTCTGGATGTGTTCATTTCATGTTGCTTAACTTACCTTGAGCAAAATGCTTTGACTCTACTGTTCTCTTGCAAGGGAAGATTTTTAGGTATTAGTTATCCCATGATGAAAACAACTTTTCCTTTGACAGCAAAGGTAGACTTAGAACTGCTCATCCATCTCCACGGGCTCCATGGAGTGCCAACAAATAAAATGAGGCTGTCCTTTTTTTCTAGAGGAAACAGAAAGAACCCACTTTACTCTACTGAATTCTTGAGTTATGAATAATGCTGCTCTCCCTAATGGAAAAGAGAAGTGAATAAGTTGGTTTGCAATTTTAATTATGTAGCTATATTACCATTAAAGATTAAAATGCCTTAAAAGTAGAAGTAATTTAGTGATGATAACCTTGATGCTTCTTAATATAGATTGTCTTCTTAATTTAAGGAGTATTTGCATCCTGCATCCTGATGTTCCTGGCCACAAGTCTGGTCCTGTGGTGTTCCCAGCATCCATCAGACCTGAACACAGGCTGGGTTAGCCAAAATCTGAGCAGGAGAGGCTTATTTTCTTGTCTTTGTGGAACTTCAGACCAGAAAGCATGTAGAGCATAGTTCCATGATCAGGACAGAGCTCAGTTCAAGAATCAGTGGGGTTGGTTTTTCCTTTGAGCTGTGAAAGCACAGCATCTTCTACCCTGCTCCTTGCTTTTTCCTTTTCCAGTTTAGGGTTTGCACGAGGTCAGGTAAATCATGTGCCTTTGTACACGCTAAGGAACATCTTTGATGTCATGTAGAGTCATGTAGATTCTTTACTGTCTTCTGACATACCCTGTATACAGACAAAAAGTGCAGAGATGCAGGGAAAAACAAATAACAAATACTGCAGCATATATTGTTTCTGTTACATCAACACTAAGGCTAAGGATTAAAAATATATAAGTGGGACATGAGATCTGTCATGTGAAGCAGTAACTGCAAAGAAAGACACTTCTGTCTAGATCATAATGTGGCAAACTTGTAGCAATTTAAATATTTATAGTAGTTTAAAGAATGACAGCTAATGCTTAAATCTTGCTACAACTGTCACAAATTATATTCCCTGGGTGTTTATTGTTCTTGGGGTTTCTTTTGTTTGCTTCTTCTTAAATGATGTTTTTTGAGTCTCACATTCTGGAAGAGAACTCACTCAAATTAGATAACATTATTTTAAGAGTAGAATCACTCTCTATTTTCTGTTGGTATTACAAAATTAAATTCCAACTGTCTTGTGAAGCCTTTGTTTTAGAAAATCAGCCTTTCTGAGTTTCTAAAGAAGTTTCTTCAGAATTTCTCTGAAGAAATGTATCCCTTCCCCTTCTCTGTTCTGTTAATGGTATTTGAGCACTCCTGCCTACTGACTGGAAAAGCAAATTTGCTTTGTCCTTTATGAGCTGTATTTATCCTTCATGAATATCCACAAAATTCATCAGGGATTTGGCCAAGAAAGTTGAATCATTCCACCCAGAGAAGAAATTTGTACATCTGGGAGGGTGGTGCTGTTTGTACAAGATCTAAAAGCAGCTTTCAGAATTTGCTGGAGAGGCTTGTGTAGCTTTAAGTAAGGAGATTATGTAAAATGCTGACTAAAGCTGGGAGCTTGCAAAGGCTCTGCCTGGCAGAAAATTAATAAATAGCTTTTGAGTTCTCCCAGGGCAAGGACTTCTCACTAGGACATATTTCAGTTTCCTTGTTTGGCCATTAGTCAGCCCAACTTTCCTCATTTCATCTGTGTCAATCCTGTGTTCATCTTTCACTAATACATTAATGATGGGCTTTCTTTGGCTTGAATAATTTTTTCTGGGTATTCATTTTATTCTCAGAGCACTAGAGCAGAACATCCTTACCCTTGTATCAATCCCACTTAATGAAAAATAAAAGAAAAGTATTTGAATTTGTATTTAGATGTTCATTTAAAAATTCATATGAATGCAAACACTAGTGATGGGTTGGGTTTGCTTTGGGTTTTTTCTTGAGATGCTTTTACTGTTTGAAAAACTGATTGTATTTTTTATCTCAATACAAGGAGACGATAAAAATGAATTCACTTTAATTGAAGTAAAAAGTTGGAGGGTAAACTGAAGTATTCTTCCAAAAGGACATAAATAACAGGAATCCCATTCTATTTCTTAGCTTTACAAGATTGTTTTGGACTTCAAGAAGTGTGATTTGAATAAACAACTCCATGCTCCCATGGAAGATTTTTGTTTCATAACTCCACCAACAGGTTTGAGTAGGACCAGTGAACAGGTAATGCCCTGGGATATTTCAGTTTATACCTGCCTTGGACTGTGAGGATCAGATTCCCACATTTCATTACTATATTTTAGATGTCTTGTTAATAAGGCACTGTACAAACTTCTGTTTTGTTGAGTGGAGTGGCTTGAAAAATACACTGACTATAAAAATCAAATTGGGCCCAATTCTGCCTTCAAGGAAGCTTGAAAAAAGAGAAGCTCTCTTGAAGTAAAAGGATATCATAAGCATTCTCAATTCATTATTGAATGCCATATATTAGAGAAGCATGGATATAAAAACTATCTTTTCATCATACTTCTTGAAGAGCAGCCTAGTTTGAGTGTGCAGTCTCTTTTTTTATTAGCTTTCCTGACAAACATCAGAGAAACAAATGTTTCTCTAAACTTCTATTTGTAGAAAGTGTGTAGAAAGTATCCCTTATTAATTCAGAGCCACTGAATCAGTTGTCAAAGAGAACAGCTGTGAATTCTGATAATTGCCTAGTTAATTTAATGATACATTTTTCCTATCATGATCCATCTAATACATTTCTGCACTGGATTTAAATTCTGCAGCTGATTTGTTTTGATGCTGGTTTTGGATAGTGAGTTTTAAAATTGAACTATGCCTAGGTGCATTAGTAAAGCAGAGGAGGTAGAAGCTGTTTTCCAACAGCTCAATTATTCTGAGTAAATGTATAGTAATAAAAGGTCTCAAGGATGCGGGCATTTATTATTCAACTGGTAGATTTCTAATAAACTACCAAAACTTGGTTAACTGGTATTTCTTCTTTCCATCATTTTTCTTGCTGGATGGAGAATATACAGGAGTACTGAAATGGGAGGTGGCAGTCTTAGGAAACTAAGTATTCTTCCAGCTCCAGGGGTGGCCAAACTACATACTGCTGGTTTGGGATAATTAACCTACTTTGTATAGTTATTCTGATATATTTTTCCTAAGCTTTGATTTCAGGCACTTCTGTAGACACGCAAATCACAAAACAGAGCCTCAAATGTATCTCCCCAAAAGAGCTCAGAACAAATTAGCCTGCCAAGCATACATGTGTGGATAATCAATTAAACTAATATAGTCTTGATTTAAAACAAAACAAGTAATTAAACACATACAGCATGTTATTGCTAAAATACAGGCTAAAGGAAAATAGTGCAGTTAAAAATACACTACTAATAGATAGCTGCTGTCATTTTGTAGAGTTCATTTGATATCAATTTCAATTTTATTATCCAGTCTGTGAGTAGTAGAAAGTTTTGGAGACTAAAAGGGAATTGGGAAACAAAGAGTTGGCAGCAATTTAGAATTTCCTTTTTTTTTAACTTTTTTTTTTTTTTTTTTTTTTTTTTTTGGTCCTGCACAGTCTGTAAACCTTCAAGCACGACCATATTTTATATAATAGATCCTCTTGTTTGAGGGGAAAAAAAATTTCTGGTCATCTATTAGTTCCTGCTCTATTGAGAGAATTGGCAAATAAGAATGATTTCTATGCATTGAGCAGATTCTGTCACTTGAAAATGTTTTCAATTCCCCATAGCAGCAATGTTATAGAATTTGTTTCAGTTCTACAGAAGCAGTGCCTTTTTGAGAAGAGGCATAGTTTTGGAATCTGTAATGTCATTTGAGTCTTTCCCCCTTGTCCACTGGTAATCAATCCTTGCTGACAGATTTGGTGACTTCTGCCATATATTAATTTGGAAAATATCTTACTTAAATAACAAACAGCAGAGGCAAGGATGATAGAGAGACTGACACAAGAAAAGGCATGTTTGGGGACAGGGAATCTGAAACTCCAGTATGCTTCAGGTTTCTGGAGTGTAAGAAAATGTGATGGGTATTTAATAATAATTTGAACTTGTACTGCAATTTCATTTTTTTTAAGCTTGCACTAAATGTAGATGAAATATAAGTGAAAGTAATCTTAGCCTGGGCTAATACTTCGGTGATACTGAATTGTAAAAACATTGACTCATCTTAGGGGCTAAAGGCAATGAAAAAAACCACATGCAACCCATCCCTACTATTTCTGTGGAAGTGAATGGAATTGTTTCTAAGACAAGAGGAAATGCTGATAAAAATTTCCTTTGTCAAAAAAGAATAACTCTCTTGTTTCGTGAAGGATTTTCCATGCTAAATTACTGTTCATGCCACATAGTACTCCACTCGATAGCTAAGATACAAAAATGCTAAAATTATTTTGTGTTAAATGGATGGAAGCTGTTAAGCCATAATGACAAGATTGGTTTAAGCAGTTGGCAATTTAGTGAAATGAGAATGTGTTAGGGCAGAGTAGTCTACAGATCATAGTTTTTCATTCTTTGTCACCAAAGAGTTGATAAATGTGTAAGGTTTGAATGATTTCAATGAAGCAATGAAGCTTCTATTTAATTTCTATAATCATAACCAGCAATAGTGGTCAGTCTTGCTGCAGGTTTTCTGAAGGGAAGCAGAATATACTTACAACCTAAATGGAACTATAAAGCTGCACTTCACTGCCACAGTTTTCTTCCCCTGAAAAATAATTTGTGAGATGTATTGAAGGCTGTAGTGCATTTTGGCCCCTCCTCACATTTCTTAGTATGAACTTTCCAACAATTATCTACCAACTTACATTTCAAACACGAAAGCTGATTTTTCTGTACTTTTGACTTCCTGACTTGTTTAGTCAGAGTATATGATCACAGGAAAGGGGTTTTTTGTTGTTTTTTTTTTTTACTTTATCTTCCTAAAGGATGGAGTTTAGTGATGTCCTGAATGTGGTAGAACTGTAAAATATTTCTGTTGTTGTAATGCTGAAAATTATATCTATAGAGAGGTTGTTGACTTTTTGACTGCTTTGGGAAACTTTCCTCCTCTTTCAAGGAGGAAAAAAAGAAAATGCTTTTTTAGACAAGTTGTCTCATACATCTTGTGTGGTAGATGAGTAGGTCTTTGTGCTTTTTAAGATTTCTTTGCTGTATTTGGTAATGTGCTTAGTAGCATCATCCTCTTTGTGCTTTTCGATTCATCTGGGTTAAGGTTTCCTAGTTTATTTTAGATATATACTCTTAAAAGGAGCAGCAAAAGGAATCCTCTAGGGTTTTTTCAAACAATCTAAAAACCTGGACTCCTGAAATCCCATTCCTAATTTGACCCCAAGTCAGAAAACTCTCAGCCTTGGAAACTTGAGTGGCTTCTGTAATTGAAGCCAGTCTGGAATGAAGTGCAGTCTGGAACGTTACAAGCCCCTTAATTCAGGTATTAAAATAACACATTGATGATAAAATGCTGGATTTCATATATTTATTCTCTGATTTCTGAACTTCAGAAAGTAATTTCACCCAGTTTTTCAGGATTGCTCTTTGTTCAGAGCTACATTGCTAGGAATGTTTATAGAATCTATTTCTTATGAAATGAAAAACTGTATTTCCTCAGTTGTTTTCAGATACTGGTACTTTTTACATGCCTACCATGTCAGCTAAGCTAAATTTGACACTAGAAAACTCTTTCTCCTTCTTTGTAAGGCAAAACATGGCATTGGAGAAAATTTGAAACTTATCTTGAAAGTGATTGAAGAATTAGATATTAACTATATTTTGGAAATCTAAGCAAAAGCTTACGGAAGGCATTATAAATGGAGCTGTTCAGAGTATAATCTGTTCTCTGCAGGAACAAAGACATGCAGGGAATTGTCCAAGAAGAAACTGCTGATTGAAGTGTTGGCTGATAATCACTTTTGTGTGTGCTTAAATTATGCCACTAAAACCCCTTTCTGTTCAAAACCATCTGCAGGGATTGTATATTTGTAAACAAATACAGATTAAGTTAATTTATTAATTCTTTTTCTGCCATCCACTCATTATTTCTACTAGAAGTATCCTCTTCTAAGCTCCCAACCATGTTAACCTCTGAGCACTGAGACAACATTTTAATTGGCTTACAAGTATGATTGGGTTTTTATCCCTATATGAAACGTGAATGTTTTGAAATCTCATTCATGCTAGGAAATGCAGTACCCACATGCTTTCAAGATTAAGTACCATGTGCTAACTTCACTGAATGCAGATGTGCAGGGAGTCCTGTAAATTAGGCACACTCCTTGTTCCAGCCAGCGTGGACAAAAGCTTCCAGAGGGAGAGGACAAGAAGCTGGTGTGCAAAGTTATTCAGGTTATCTGTGCCAGCTCTTTGCAGCAGAGAACATGCTTAGTGCTCCCAAGTGAGCAGCCAGGCTTCAGAATCACAGAGGCAGTAAGAACTCTGGGCTTAGCAATTAGCACAGGAAAGTAAAGCTGTATTTTATGTGGAAATACAGATGAAAGGTTGGTTAATTGAACTTCTCCTAAGTGCCAAACATAGAGCAGCTCAGAGAGGCATCCTGTCAATACATGTTTAACACTATCAGAGAAAGAAAGAAGAGAACATCCTTGCTACCAATTACCTGTTAAACTGAAGCACTGCATCTACCAAATCTGTCTAGGTCTCTATGAATTAGAGCATCACAGCTGAGTGGTTTTATTAGATCTATGTCTAGAGTTGAAAAGATTAGGTGCTTTACATATGAACTAGAAAAAAATGGTTGTAGCAAGAAAATTCTTAGTAAGGTTTTTATCAGTGTCCTTTTCTTTCTTAAATGGAATCACTTTTCTCTACTTTCTTTTCCTTTCAGTCTAGGCTGATTTTATTTCCTAATCCTCTATGTTATCAGAAACTTTTTTGGTAGATCTATTTAAATATACTTGTATGTCTAACAGATTTTTGTAATAAAGCCTGACTTTATCTAAAGCCATAAATATCCCACTACTCTTTTTAATATGTAAAAAAAAAAATCCTTCAGTATATCATGATATATATATATAATATGTGTGTAAATAATCTGGATAATATTGATAGTCAAGATGCGTATATATATAAAAATAAGGGTCTATACTACTGCATGACCCCTGCCCACATAGGCTCCCTCTTCCCTTTAAGCTCACACCCATTCCCCACCTCAGAGCACGAGACTCTGCATTGGAGAGGTAAAGACAGCTCCTGAACATGACCCACTGGAGGGGGGGAAGCCCCTCCAAGGGCCTCCAGTTCAAGAGCTTTGTTGTTCCAGTTCGTAGAACTCAAACAGAAAATGATAAAATTGACAGAAATGGCATCTCCCAAGGTCTGTGGGGATGAAAAGTGCTGAGATGAGACAGGGTTGGATGGGAAAGCTCTGACTCTCCTGCTGTATCCCCAACCCAAGGTAGCAGAACTTGGTAACGAAGAGCTTGTGGCTTGTTGAACTGTGAATCCATCTGCAGTGAAGTGACACAGGAGAGTTGATGTCACTTGCCTGCAAGCTTTGAGCAGCAGGAATTCTGTTTCTTCCCTTCCTGGGATCTCTGAAAAATGAAAATTCAAATGAAAATTAGAAGCTGCTGGTTCCAATATATGTAGGAGATTCAGAGCAAGTTGCAGTAATAACTTAATAAAAATAATCAGGAACTTGTGATTATATGCACATGAAATTAAGTCTTTTTTTGTTACTCTTTTGCTACATATCAAAAGACTGCTCTGAAAAATACTTTGTTTTGCATTAAGATTACATTGTAATTTTATGTTCTCATTTTGACATTTCATTTCATGCTTCCTATTTTTTTAATATTTGAACGTCTTTGTGATTTCTTGCCCATACTTTCCTTATTATATACTATAGTCCACAAATTCATGTAACCAATTGAAAACTCTCTCTGTATGACTGAGGATAGGTTTACTTGGAGTTGCAATGCTAATGTATCCTAAGCAAGAAAAAGCACAAGTCATATCCTTCAGATTCCTAGCTCTGTACTTGATTACTTGGGTTGTTAGAGGTATTTTGAAAAAGAAAAAAAAATAAAATAAAATCAATGGCATTTTAAAAGTTTGCTCAGGATACAAGCAAACAGTTGTAGTGAGTTCTACAAAGTTGATAAATAGCTTGGGGTTTTTTTCCCCCATGAAACAGATATGACTGCTGGCACTGTGCAGCAGTGACACAGAATACTGAGTGTGCAGAGGCTATGGATCCACTTCTTCCATGTGGGGACTCAATCAGGTGTTAGATACTCTGTGATATCTTATATGTTATTTGTATTTTACCTGGAGAGCACTATGACATGTGCATAATCTCAATAAAATATCCTCTCTAGAACTTGGCTCCTACACCACACCACCAATCTTGGTGCCTGTGGGCAAACAGCAAACTGCTGAATCTGTCACCAATTCCTACATTGCAGGTGCCACTTTCACAGGTAATACCTGTGCTTTGCATGTAGGAATAGCAAATCAGTGAACCTGCAATGACTACTGACATACTCAGGCCTCTTTCTGGGGGTTTTACCAGAGGATTTGCAATTTTTTAATTGCAGTGCCGTTGCAAATTAAATAATCTCTATATTTAATCATCCGTCTTGTTTGGGAGCCATAAACATCATATTCTTCTTCTCTAATAGATAAATACTCTGATTTTAAGTGCTTGCATTCATTTTTCAGTATGCACATGTCATTCACAAGAGTATCCTCACCAGACATACATGTAGAAACTCGTACTCTAAACTTTTCTGGCAAAGCAACATCTCCAGAAATGAGTTCAGTAAAAAGCTCCTTTCCCAAATTTACTACTACATTTGGAATCTGCAGGTGGTTCAAGGGGATTACTTAGCACAATGCTCATGCTGTCTCCTGCCTCTATTATCAGTGTGAGATTGCTGTCTCCATCCCCTCCTGCTTGCCTTCAAGTGTGTTTCTCAAGACCTCTTTTCATGCAGCAGATACTCTGTGAAATACCTTCTGAAAGCTAGTGGAAAGATCACCAATGGAATGAGCAGGTGTTAGGTGTTTATCACGTTTCCATTTGACTTTCAAGGGAGAAAACAGCAATGGTGTGGTTGCTGAAACTGCTGCCAGACCGAGTTGTTTTGGTTTGGGACAGTGTTTTATTCTATGGGCTTTATGGGTAAGAAGGCAAGTTGTTGTCATCAAACACCATTTCCCTTTACCCTGCAACTCATCCCATAAAGTACAACAGGTACTGCATAACAAATGGGTTGTATTTAATGTTCTATGGGAGGTGTGAAAGATCAGCTCAGCTGCTTAGAGCACAGTTCTAATAACACCACAATTGTGGGGTAGACTCCTATATGGGCCACTCACTAAAGAGTTGGACCTAATGATCCTCATGGGTCCCTTCAAACTCAGAATGTTCTGAGATTTCTCCCTTTTTCCTTTGTGCTTTCTTTTCTTAGAGCTCAGTTTCTCCCAAATCATGTACAAGGACTAGGTAGCAATTGCACCTACTTTAAAGCACCTTATGTAATTAGGACTGCTACTTATCAGTGTGAAGATCCCCAATCAGAGGATGACTTCAGCACTGTGCTTTAGTTGATTGGGGTGAAGGGGACTGAGAGGGAGTTGTGTGAAGAAACATACTCCCATTCCAGTTTAACTTTAATTACAGATAATGTCGAGCAGCCAGTGGTTTTATATTAGGCTTGATTTACTTGGTTTGTTCATTATCAATGAAGTGCAGTAGCACTCTGTTCTGGGCCTGGGAGGAGATGCAAAGGGGATTGAAGTAATTTCCTGCATACAAACTTTTCTCTTAAGCTACTATTTTTTTTTCCTTTTCCATTATGTGTAGCAGGCACTGGTTTGACATCAAATATATTCACCTTGCTATATATGTGGTTTCTCTATACAGACTACTCCAGTGGGCCCCATTTGTACATAATGCCATCACAAATTATTTCAACTGAGTCTCAGTCTGAGCCAAATGAGTGTGTAGATAAATTTCTAAAGATAATATTGAATAGATTTTATATCTGCCATGATTTTATGTCAGTGTTGGCCACTGAAATCTGTGTTGAAGCGACTGATAAGTTTCAGTATTTATTTTGGAAAAGGGTTACCTAAATGAAATGGGTTCTGAAATTATTATATAGTTTTTCTCTACTGTCTCAGTGCTACAGACTGGTTGTGTTATCTCTTTAAGAAACTATTTTGTGTTCTTGCCTGTGGAGCTCTGGCTGAGGATGTGTTCTTATGGAGAAGGCTGGGTTGACTTCTTTTTTGCTTTGTTTCTTTCTCATAGTGATGTTTATAGAATTATATTTTTATTTTCAATAGTTGTGAGTTTAAACATTAAATTACACGAATTTTGCTGAGACTTGAGAGGCTGGTAAATACCTAAGGTAGTAATAAGATACATGAGTTTGTAGGGGTGCACTTGTCAAGACAGGCAGTGAATGCCTGTATAGACTGTTAGAAAAGCAAGTAACTGATTGTGTTGTGGTTCTCTGTATTTTTTTTAAAGGAGAAAACACCTCTTAGCACTTGTGGACTCTTTCCTTCAAAATGAAGCTGTTAGATTAATATGAAGACATTGTTTCATAAATACTGAAAATTTTGAAAGGTCCCTTCTATAACCAGCGAATGGAAAAGACTGAAAACAGCAAATATCTCTTCCTCCTCAATTATTCTTCTCTACGGAAGCTGGCCCCTGAGCTTCTAGAATAAAGCAGCCCATGTACTAAAAAAATAAAGTATTATTACTGTGCCTCATCTCTGTAAGGTTAAAGTGGAAATTAGGTTTTTTGTAGGTTAGAATTTTTTAATTACTTCAGTGTGTTCATTATAGAGACTGACCAATATTTGCTTCAAAGGATATATATCAAGCTAAGAAGTGTCTTTATTCTGTGACACACTGTAGTTTGTTTAGCTGAAAATCTACTTTACACCAGGAAACTCACAAAATTAATTTACTTTTCCTTTTATGACCTACTATGCAAGGTTGAGCAATATTGTCAAGTGGCTTGTGTACCATTTCTATTCATCCAGGCTCATCCCTTACACTGTATAATAATAATATCAAAACTTTTCACTGTGGGAGGCCACATGTGGCAGTTTTGAAATGGTACCTCACCGAACAAAAACAAAACTTAAGACATGGTGATATAATGCAAAACATACTGTTGGCCTGATTGATAGGGGGGTGAACAATTGGAGAGCTGGAATGAGACTAAACACTTCCTATGTGTTCTGAATGAAACCTAAGGCAGAAAGGTCCAATACAAACTGTTGACAGCACATATTGGTTTCCATCCCAGGAACTTGCCTGGAAATATTCTGCCCACTTGAACATGCAAAAGTACCACTCTCCCCTTGCTCAGGAGTGAAGGTAAATTCAACCTAAAGTAAGAGCCCTGTGTGCTGGCAGGATGTTAGAAAGTAGGCTGATTGTGTATAACAGAAGAATGTGAAGATGCCATTTTTTAACATTGAGCTTCTCTTTATTTCTATGTGTGGAATCATTTGCAAGTAGTGAAATCATGTTAACATGATAAACATGCTGTTTGTTTTGGCCTATCCATGATACTTCAAGTATCTGCTTAGGCCCATTCTGTGTTCTTCCCACATGGAGTAGCCCTGGTCAGTTCTCACACCATCTGCAGATGTATTTGTCCTCTTCTGTGAGGATTGGAAATAGTCTGTGGGTCTACTCCTGTGGCTCTGGCCTCTCTGACCGTGATGATTGTAAATGCATTTCAGGAGGTTGCACAACTGTAAAAACCCTCTTGACTCAATATGTGTCTCTAGGAAAAGTCATTATTTTTGTTAGTTTATTATCAGTCAATACATGCTGCTAGTGGAAAAAAAAGATATTTCTAGTAGCTAAAAAGCAGGTGCATTCCCTTAAAGACTACCTTGTCATTAAATTTAAAATACCCCTATCTAATCATAAGTGTGTTTTGTGGCAACTGCTTCTCTCTGTCTGCTGAGAGCAGTGGGAATCTGGGATAGAATGTCCCCAGGTCACTGTTCAAGGATCTGTCTTATAGCTAAGGTAGGTGCTCAACACAGTCCTCACAAATGCTAAAGCTCCAACTTCCCTGAGAGCTGTTCTTCCTTATAGCAATTGCCATGGATATCAAATATTGTTGGTCTGCAATAAACTCTGCCTCTGAATATCAAGCTGTTTAAATGCTGTATAATCATCATTTGGGAGATAAAAAACTCTCTTTCATAAGTGCTGATTGTGACATGTTAATTGTGAAAGTAATAATAACCATGGGGTGAGTGTGTAAATAATCACTTTGCAGACACAGTTTTTGCATTAAGACAATTGTTCAAAGCCAAAATAGCAGATGAATTAGCAGATATGTAAGCCCCCAGTTAAATGTTGCATGGTTCTATTTTTCATTTAAGGAAATATGTTTTTAGTGCTTGTGATTCCAGAGAATGTTCAGCTTTATATTGTTTGGGGTTTTCTTTTAAAATCTTGCTAATAAAGGAGTTTGGGTTGTTTAACACATTCTCGGGAGCTTGTGCTCCAAACTTTGCCCTCCAGTTGGGATTACAGTATCAGTAATTGCTGCCTCATGTTAACATTTATTTAAAGCTGCTGATTTAACATTTAAAAATTCTGAGGTTAATGGATCTGTATTCACAGATCCATTAACCTCAATAAAAACAAATGGGACCTTTAGTGAACTAAAATAAGTGCAGATCAAGGATACACTTTCACTAATACTTACTGATAGCATTTAGATTGTACTGTTAAAATGTCAGGTCATAAAAAGGGCTAGTAATGTACTAATATTCAAGGTGAATTTCAGTGTTTTAGTCTCTTACGTGACCCAAGATAGGATAATTTAAGATTAAGCAAGTTCAGTGTTGTAGTTGCAGGATATTCTGGGTGGTTTGCTCTATAAATGGTATATTATTGGGGCTGAGCTGGCTTTGCATGAGAATGAATTTGGTTCAAATGCATATTCATCTAATGAGCATATTTGTCTAATTATTATAATGTAGTTAAATTACAAACATTTATCTTATTATATATAAAAATTGACTTCTAGCTTGCAGCACAAGAGAAAACTAATATTTATGAAATGAATAAATAAAGAATCCAATGTATTTTCTTAGAGATTTTCATTTAGTCCTCATATTTAATCTAACATTGCCATAAAAAAAACCAACATATGGAGATCTAGAAACATGGTTTAGAATGCAAGGTCTCTGCTCCAGTTCATCTGCTGCATCACAATACAGCAAATTGGCTTTTACAGTAGGTGTAGACAGAATTAGAAAGTGCAAGTCCTGAGTGGAATTCAGTGACACAGACATTTTTACTTTTGTGGGAATGAGTTGATTCTGCAATAAACATGTGATTACATCTCTGTTTATCTTTAGGTCTTGTTTATCAAAATTATCTTTCTGTCAAGGTCTCAAATGTGTATTAGATACACTAATATACAGTTCAGGACATTGCAAGTTGCTCGGTGCTAAATCCACACTTGTACTTGAAGAGCAAGAGCATTAAATATCAACAGATGTGTGTTTGTGCTGTGCTATCCTATGTATAGAGAAAGACTGCTTATACAGGTTAATAATAGTATATACTACAAAAATATTGTGATTTTAATCATGCAGAAAAGACAGATGGGAAATTACCCACCAGGGAACTTTGTAGAGCCTTACAGAGAGTTTAGGGTTATGGTCTACTGAACCCAGAGTAGGTGGGTCGATATAAAGGCAATTAAGTTATACTGGCATGCAAAGTTTTAGTGGATAGTTATTAAAAATCATAGTATTTTCTGCATGGCAAACAGAGGAAGAATGTGCAAAGTTTTAGAAGCCAAAGTCCCATGGAAAATCCAAATTACCAATGTTCTTCAACAGGGTTTTACTGTCTTCATTTGCTGTATCAAATAAGAGTGTGATATATTCTTGCATGGTACAGCATAAATAGAAATGGATTTGAATATTTTCTGCAGAAAATTAACTTAAAAATGGGAAGAACATTTAAGAGGGCAGTTTGAGTCCAGTTCCAAGAATGTGCTACTTGTACTTCAAATTTCTGCTAATATTATTAAAGTCTTCACAGTATTAAACAGGCAGAACTGTAATCTACACTGGGATTCTCCTGGAACTTGTTGCAATTCATAGTAACCCAGTATTTATGTTTGTGCTTTATAATATGAATATTGATTGTCCTGTATAAATTACAACAAATGAGTATGTATTAAAATCTAGTAAGAAAGTAAACTTAAAAAAAAATAAATAAATCTCAGTGACAAGTCCACAGATATGAGTAATAGTTTTCCAAGGAGTAATTGTAGAACAAACTAGAGTATAGTTGTCAAATAAAAGAGGTGTATAACTTAGATCTACTGCCATAATGTGTGTTTTGATAAACAGAGCCTACCACTATTTAAGGAAAACAGAGAAAAGCCATTTTTATAGTGCTTCTCTATTTAGCAAAATAGACAATGGCAGTTTTCTGCTGCTGTGATTTCATTTCAACTCGGCTACACATCAAGTAGATTGAATTCTCACTCTGGAAACCAGGATGCATTCCTCTGTGAATTGGAATGAATTAGGAACACTCTAATGCCCTATTGTCCTGTCATATTTCTGCCTTTCTCAGAATAGTCTTGTGAGAATTTACTATTACAGCTAGGACAACATTTTAAACAAAACTTAATGGAGTTTTCAATCTGTTAAATTTTATTAGCAGTAATATCAAGGGGTTTTTGGCAGTGGAAATATTTTTATTATCTCTGAAAATTGGACTTAAAGCATTCTCCAATTTGGCTGGTGTGAACGAACCTTAGAATTATTTTTTTTTTAATCAAAACTAGGTGGTATAAAAATATTCAACTGCACTCTCAAATATTTTTGAAATTATAGGATATTATTACTGCTATGACTGTTATTACTATTATTTCCTATATTTGCTATTATTTCCTATATTTGCTATTATTTCCTATTTGCTATTACTATTACTACCAAGGTATTCCTGCATTTCTGTTTAGCTGAATATCTATCTTTCAGGTTCTCTTAAAAATCCCATTCCAAATTCTTAATTGAGGAGTCATCAGTGGTTTCCAAATCTATTGTTGGAGCTATGTTGTCTCTAAGAATATTTGAGGCATCTGCAAAATTTTCTGCACTAGCTTGGATTCAAGCCTTATGAGTACCTACTTTGCATTTCAATATAATGTATTTAAATATAAGTATTCTTATGTACACTTCTTTATTTAAAGCTTGGTCATGAAAAAAGCTTTTTGAAAATTTAGTTATAGAATGCCCATGCTGTGGAATTTTAGCCAGTATGGCAAACTGTTTAAGGAGAAGAAATGCTTTCTGGCAGGTGGCCTGCACTGTTTTCTCCTCAGATCTGTACCTAGGCTATGGCCAAGATTTTTCATTTTCCAAGAGTCTTTCCTGTGACCTAAATCTGCTAATGACACACAGCAGCAGGGCAATGTACTTACCCTCCTCCTTCAGTACTCTTTTATTAATGGACTGTGCTGATGAGAAGATCTGTTATTGATTATTGTATATTGGCCCCAGTTCAGCTGAGTGCTTCAGCACTCCTCTGACTCTGAGTGGAAAAGTGTATTAAGTACCATTAGAGTATTGACACAGTCACATTGAGGTACAGTCTGAGAATCAGAGTGAACTGCTTTTTTTTTTTTTCTTTCTTAATGAATTTAAGAGTGAAAGAAAACATTAGTCCTTCATCTTAAAAAATGTGAGTCATTAATTTGGGGATCTCTCTAAGTTATCCTTTGTTACATATATATAATCTTTTTTAGGGGAGAATGAAGGAATTTACTTCTGGTGCTGCATTTACATTTGGGGTGATGTGTCAATGATTTATATAATGGTTAAGATTTGAAGGGACCACTGAGGTCATTTTGTCCAACCTCCTTGCTCAAGCATCTTCATTTATTACATGTTAAAAATAATGAAAAGACTGGGAGATATTTATCAAATTTTAAGTTAAAAAGAAAAACAAAAAAGCTGAAATCACTCATTATTCCTCTTAGTCTATAGAAAAGCATAATATAGAAGGAACAACCACATTTTCTTCCATGTGTCTGAATAAGTGAAATTTTAAAGTATAATTCTACAAAATGTAAATAATTATTATTAATGTACACTGGTAAAGAATTTATCTTTCATGAAACAGATGGATATTAGAAATAAGAGTATCTGCCCCATACAATGCTTTAAGATATCTGGTACTTTGTGCTTTTATTTTCATTCAAAACTAGGGTCTCCTTGCTTGTCTGTGACTGATAGTCCACTGAGAGGTGGAAACTCTGAAATGCAGATGTGTAACTTTTCTGAAAATGCCTGTTTTCCTGTTTTAGTTTCATTCTACTCATACTGTGCACATTCAAAGAAATTGCAAGCAATCTTTGCTTTATGCAGATGGGTGAACAGAGTGCTGTTTGGAGCTGCCCTGGCTCCCAAAGCCGGCTGCAGCTCCCGCGTGTCCCAGCAGTGCTGGTGCTGCAGTCTGTGAGCTGTGCCCACATCCCTGAGGCACGAGCATCACCATCAGCTGCTCTCTGTGGCCCTGTGAGCAGAGATTTCAGACAGGATAAACAACTTTGGAAGGCCAGAGGAAAGCTCTGAATGCTCCTCTGCACACCTGGCAGTGCCATGGGCAGTGTGGAAACAAAATTGTGGTGGCTGCAGAGACTTTGGAGCCCTCTAGGAGTGTCCACCACGGCAGCTGGAGCCCGTCAGGGAATTCCTTTTCTTGGTATTTGGGGATTTGCTTCTTCTGGCATCGTCCTGTTTGGGTTTGAAGGGCTGTCTAGTCTGAAGGGCCCAGCTCTAACCAACACTTTTCCAGCTATTTCATTCAAGGAGAGCTTGGGTTTGCAATCACTGAGGCTTGATTTGGGACTCATGTATTTTATTGTCTTTATTTACCTGTTGTTTTGGATTGTAATGACTGTAATTGAAGTACCTAATTCCAAAAGAGGTTATTAAGTAAATAAATTAATCAGATTGCTTTTCATAGTAATATAATTAAGATGATATTTTCCTAGTAAAGTATTACTACTTTATAAATAGTTCAAGATATCTGACTGTTTACATATATATTCATGAATATATTAACATTCAGGAAAAGTATTGCAACAGAATACTAAAGTGGTCTATTTTAATTTTTTTTTAAAGTTGTGTAGCATAACAACAACACACTGTTTTACATACTTTTATTTGTCTTCCATAACACATGAATGCACTGTAAACAGTTACAGAAAAGTGAAAGTATGTTCTTTTAAAAAGCCTCTTTTGATATTATATCTGCTGGGGCTTGTATTTCACGGCTCACTGAGCATCCTGGGCTTCACTATCTTATGTAAAGAGAATACCAGATTATAAGCTTACTTATTACCATCTCAGTTTTTATGATCTCACAAACGAGCTCAGCAGCCTTCCATCCTACCCTCCACAAGTTGTGGCAACTAAACAAAATTAAGCTTGTATTTCATGTATTTAAAATACTTTAGAAGAAATTACTGTATTAGCCTTCTCTCTGCCATACATAAGCAGAGCAGAAGGTTGAATAGAATGTAAATGACAATCCTAATAATAAAAAAAACAACACAAAAAACTGAAATTCACCACTGATTCCTCAACCCTATAATAAGAGCGATTCATTGTAAAATAAAATTGAATGCTGCCATGTTGACAACAATTAGGCAATAAAAGCAGTTCATTATGGTAGACATTATACAAGAAGCCTTTTCAGATATGGCTGGGTAAGTGTGTACTGGTGTAGAGAAGTAATGGTATCTCTGATCTGTCTTGGCTAAAATTCATAATTGTCCCCATTTTAATTTGAACAGAGGATGTGGCCCTTCAGCTTCAGCTGGGAAGAATCAGGATGCTTTCTCCAAAGTCATCAGCTGAGTTTACTGTAAACAGTGCAGCTAAGCATGTTCACCCACTGACAATCTTTCTCTAGTATCTCTTTTCCATAACGAAGGAGAACACAGCACTGTTTGGAGAAATGTAAACCACAGCTGGAAACGGTGCAGTTTTTGTTGTGTTTGCTCATTACAGTCTGAGGGAATGTCAATTTATTCTTCCCTGTGTTGGTAAAGATTGGATAGTTGGTGGTGGTAATGCTTACAAATCTTTGGTAATTCATCCTCAGATCTGTTATTTGGCATAAGCTGAGCAGCTCAAGGAACCAGAGTCAGGTTTTCCCAGGAAACATCTCAGTTTTGAAATTGAAGAACATGGCTGAATATGAGAATCTTTAGGTCAGCACTACCTCATATGTGTGTTCAGCTTTTACTGCTCAATGAGCTCAAACGCTAATCCTGGCTTTACAAAAACCTGTATTCATTGTGAAAGATCATATGAAAATGCTTAGCAGGGCCTCTTTCAATGTTCTTTATGTGGAAGATGCTCAGAAATTTCAAATGAACTCTAGTCAATTGTTATCTTAATGGTAATTCTTTGACTCTTTCCCTAAGCAGCAGAAGGTAACCTGATTACAAAGGCCCCACTGTCCTAAAATATGCGTCCTGCTGAAGAGATGATATACAATTATGGCTTGTCTTCTGGATGGGAGAATAAATGGAGGATATTATAGCTAATCCATGTCTTATTTGAATAATGAAATGAAGAAGAAAAACAAACAAAACAAACAAAAGAAATCAAAACCGAACCACCATCTAATTTATGAATTCACGTGTTTCACCATAGATAATGGACAGCCAAGAATTGTGGGTGTTTATAAATAAGTAGATATTTAAAATTATCCCAAAATGCTTTCTATTAAAAAAGTATTAATTACCCATCTAACTATGCAAGTACATAGATGCAAAAGCCCATGGAATTTTGTGGAAATTAATAGTTAGGAGTTTTGAAAATCTTACTCCTCTGGTAGTTGTCTAATACCTTGAAAGTCTGATTGCATTGTAATATTCAAAGATGAAAAGTCTATTGAATAATCACTGATAGGCTGAATTTTAAATGAAAGCTAATTGTTTTCAAATGTTTGTTTTTTTTTCATTTCAGCTGCTTTTTGTAATTTTATGTAGACTATTGTTTTTATAATAGTCAAATAGTATAAGCGTTAGAATACCTTATAGTGTAACACATTTAGAGAAAAATTTGAAGTTCAGGTTTTTCTTTCTCCTTTAAAGACTTTCAGTCATTCTAGAAAAAATATTTTAAACTTGACTTAAAAACAAAAAATAAAAAAGCTGGGACAACACCAAGCAATTAACCCTGGGACATTTCCATGCTGATGAGCATTCTGCATAGGACAGGTACCTCTCCCCTTCTAATCCACACATGTTGTGTGCTACATCCTTCACACACTTTCAGTCCTTTCAGAGCAGCTGATGCAGAGTGAACATTCAATCCATTTTGCTATTACCTTTATGAAAGCTACAGTGCACCTTGAGAAGAGCATGTCTGACCCAATTTGATCTTTCATTTCTAACACCATTGCTTGCTGACTTTCTAAAGGATACTCAAGAAAGGCTTATTAGCAGATGTTATCACTGCAATCACCTTTTCTGAAATAAGGAATGACAGGACCATCTGTTCATTTGTTGCTTGATAACCTAAGCTTCCATGTTGTCCTGGAAATCCTGCTGATAGATCTATCTCCATGTGGTCACATAGCATTGATCTGTTTGGAGTGGATTTTTGTGGGGCAGAACAGAAAAAAATGGAAAACAGAAATGCTATTTTAAAGAGCAAATAGCAAAGGCTCCTGTAGGACACAGGTAGAATTTTCAGTTGTACCTAAGTGAAATAGTGCCACAAATCCCAATGGCCTGAAATGAGGGACAATGAAGCAGTGAACCTGTACTTGATGCTTATGGAAATTATATCTCCTATTGGTTTCTATAGCTGGAGGATGTGTGCACTGCTGATTAGTGAAGAACTTAAGTGCTGCTGATAAGTGTAGAGAAAAACAAGCAGTGAAGCTTAGAAATCCTCTGAAAATACAAAACAAATGACGAAAACTCTTTGGGGAAGTAATTGACCTTTTTAAATTATATGCTCTAGAGTAGAAAGATTTAAGAGTACTAATTTGCAGTGAGCCAGGTGTGACAGCTTAAGTGATAACATTTTACTGATATGGTGTGTGAAGTCTAAGCAGTCTATAATGTTTAATAATTAATATATAATTGAGATCTTAACAATTCACAAGGTCTAGGAAAAAAAGTGATGTTTAAAATTAGTGCAATGGCCTTTGTAGTTATCTAAATCTTCAGTGACTCTCATAGTCATCGATTATAGTTGCATGCAGTTTTGATCCAATGTAATTTGAAATAGTTATATACAGTTTTGATTAAAAAAGTGACAAATTACATCTACTTGATATGATTGACATGGTTATGTTAATTTTTTCAGTAGAGTACAAAGTGGTATAAGAGTATCTCATGAACAGAGTTGCTTTGCTGATGTTTATTGCTTAGGGAGAATTTATATTGCCAATGAGGGAGTTGTGTGGACTTTTCCCTTTTTAGTGAATCAAGGAACTCTGGGTTAATCCATCAAGGACAACAAATGTTACCTAGACTAACAGAGCATGAGTTGTTTCTTCAAGAAAGTGGAAAGGGAAGTAAGGAAGAACTGAAATTTGAGGGTAAATTCCAGATAGAATATGTATTTGAGTTGAGCAGTTCAGCTGGAATCAGAGAAAAAATATCCTGTGGGATACAATATTGATACAAGTAGGTAAATTGCAGGTTTTCTTTCATCTGATCACTTATGCATTTTTAAACATGGTGTTGGGGAACAAGCCCTCAACACATTTTCCAAGCTATTCAAGAAGTAGTGAAGTTCCACGGAAGTGGAGCTGCACTGGCTGAGTTAGCGATGCACAAATCCCTGTGGGAGAGCAGTGCCCCAGGGTTTGCATTTTAAGTAAGAAAAGTGTCTGGCAGAGCGGGGAGAGTGTCTGAACCCTAATAGTCCATGCAAGATATTTCACAAAAGCAACTTCACACTACTGCTCTTTGGATTCCTTCATTAAATGATGACTTAGTGCAAGAAAGTTGTTCAGAATCCAACCTGGTACAGG
This sequence comes from Cinnycerthia olivascens, assembly GCA_035048155.1. Classification (NCBI taxonomy): domain Eukaryota; kingdom Metazoa; phylum Chordata; class Aves; order Passeriformes; family Certhiidae; genus Cinnycerthia; species Cinnycerthia olivascens. Next base: position 5,270,239 of record JAWWMU010000036.1, on the reverse strand, counting down.
GGGAAAAAGTCTATCTTAAGGCTGTTTTTTTTTATTCCACTGGGTGCTCCAGAGAGATACTGTAAATGATTGTGAGTGCAAGTAGCTGAAGCTATGTAGATGTGAAGCTGTTTGGGATCTGGTCATGTGGTCAGAAATGAAAACACAGAGTGTATCTAAAAGGTAAGAGACCTTTGTTTCAATTAATTATTTTATAGGACAATTTTTGTAACACTTGTCCAAACAAATGCCTGCTTGGCATGCTAATGACTAATTAGTGGGATTAACTCTTATTTAAAAAATGTTGCCTGAAAATACACAACAGTATACGTAGGGACTTGTAATGAAATTCCTAGAAAAATATTAACTCAGTTCTTTATCTAGGGTTCCTCTTAATACTCCTGGCTGGACAGACGGAGAGGAAGGAAATTTCTTTCTCCAGTAGAAGTTTCTGTTTTCTGTTTCCAGGCTTTAAAATTGCACTGCAAATGCTGCATTTGTTTCTTTGTTTGCTGCAAGCTTTTTAAATGATCAGCCAATAAATATGAATGGCAGTATTCAGGTTCACTTACTGCAGGATATGCAGGGCTAATGAATCTCCTCCTTTCACAGGGTCCTGTGGGAAAGCAAAACAGCCGTCATGAAATAAACAGTTGTGAATCAGCTTGTGTAAATTTACTACCTGCTCTCTTTGTCCAAACAGTGAATCTCTAAAAATAAATACACTAAACTGTTTTCATTACAGCTATTATTACTGTATAACTATCCAGTCTGTCAGGTTTTATTTGAACAATTTTAGTTAAAGCATTTGAAGATGTTCTCTGCTCTCTCTAAAAATCAAGATTGGCAAAGTTAATCTCTATTTCCAGTTCTTCACACCAAGGTACACTTTGTGGGGTTTTTAGTTTGTGGGTTTGGTTTTTTCCCGAAACATATTTTTGAAGGAAGTCTTTCAAAAAATGGGCATGCTTCCCAGGTTAGACATTTAGTGTGTACTTCATGTGTGTCATAATGAGTGTTTTGTAGCTATTGCAGTGATGAATGCAAGGAAAAACTTCCATGGAAGTGTTTTACTGAGTATGAACTGTCATAGCTTGTTTTTAATCTTTACACATTTCCAGTTTTCATTTGTTAAGATGGGGGAAATAAGCTTTAAGAGAAGCACTGCCATTCTGTGAGGAATAATATATCCGCTCTGCATTACTCCCAAGAAAACAAGATTTCTTTTTTGTTACACTCTTAGATTATGTCCTACCTAGAATCTACTTTTCTGAGTGTGTCTTGTGCTCTTACTGCCATGATAAGACTTGAGAGTGTTGGGGTTTTGTTGGAATTTTAGTTCAGTCTCTGCTCATTTGCTTTGCCTGTGTATCCTTGAGCTTAATGCACCTATTTCATCTTAAATTCTTGTGGTAATGTCAGCTAATAGCATTAGCTAAAAGCATGAGCAAATGGATTTATTTGATGTCCTCCTTTAGAAGAGAGGAACAATATCTCCAAGAAACAACAGTTCTCATGTACAACATCTGCTTCTCTGTAAGCTTCTGACACTTGACTCATAGTTGGAGCTAGATTTACTGCAGTGGAGAAGGGAAATCAAAAGTAGTATTTGTAGGAAAGGATAAGCTTTCATGGTTTCTATTTCAGAAAAAATCTTTTGAAATATGTAGGAACATCCCTTTTGAATATTTGTAATTAAAATGCTTCTCTTTTCTGGTTGAAGCAACTTTGTATTCAATTAAGATCATCTGTAGTATTACAAAACATGAATTGTGAAACAGAAATTAAGTTTTCTGAATCACTGGGATTATTTTAATTTTTATTTTTTTAATTTTCTTATTTATTCTCTGAATTCAAGATGAAGTGTTTGATATGTCAGAAATGTTCAGAGATATAAAACTATTTCTTTTTCTATTTCCTTTATTCATCAACATTATTAATAAACATAATAATTTCCAATGCTGAACATAAGATACAATGTGGTTGAAAATATTGTGGTGAGCAACATCAAAGAGAGCTTGGTTACATAGCAATTACTTTCAGTTAAAATGATCTCTGCATATCTACTTTTCAGTTAATATGCTGTTAGGCAAAGTATCAGCATGTAAATGGTTTCTCTAAACTGACCTGGAATTTCCAGTAAGATGCAAAGGACATTAGGATAACTCCCTTGATTAATCCTCATGTTAAGGATGAAGGATTCCTACAGTCAGTAGGATAAAACTATATCAGCCACGTATATACAGCCAGATGTCCAAGTGTCACTGAAACAATGGCTTGGGATTTAGGGGTACCTACCTGTGCCCTGGCCCACAGGTGGCTGTAAATGGCAGGCCAGGGTTGGATCCCTACATAAATTCAGTTTTCAAGGTTTATATCAAAATGGTGGAGATGATAGAGTGGAAGGAATTGTGTGACACATTTATGTTCTTCTCTGCTGCTGATTTGTCTGTGAATGTCAGAAAAGTGAAATCTTGTCTATGGAATTAAGTTCTTACGGTCTTGTCCCAGCAGAGCAATGTCTGTGTGTGTGTCCCTGGGTGCTGAGCATTCCTGCTGGAGCAGAGGGTACAGACAGGCCATGGCAGGCAGTGCCATCCCCATGGCCCCTTAGCCAGGGTAACAGACCAGGGATGTGCTCCTCACCCAGTGATGCTGCAAAGCAGGGATTGTCCATGGACTGTCTAAGCAGAAATTCAAGCCTTTTGCTTTGGCTGTGAGATGTGAATGGTTTCATGGAGTCCAAGTGTATGTTCAAAATAAATTGTTCCATCATTTCTGTGAGTGCCCAGACAGCTTTCTGGTTTTTGCCGCTGGGTTTCTCTGCTATTGGTTAGATGTCATAAAGCTTCCATGGGCAAAAAGGGATATAATTCATATCAACAAGAAGGGGATAATGTTGAACAGTAATAAACTCAGCAGTACCATATTCAGTTTGTTTTCTGACAAAGTAACCTGCCATGCTTTATATTAGAGGACAATGCTTCTCTGTTTTGACAGGCTGGTAGGTGAATGCCTTTCACTCAAAACCTGGCATATTTTTCTTTTTGCACATGGACTGTGCACATGCTACACATTTTTTTACTGTCATTGTTCTGCTCAGCTTTCCTTATTTTTTGCACAGGTTTTTTCCCATATTGTTGTTTGTCAACCCGGTTCTGGGTTTGATTTTCCTGATTTATTTGGTTTCATTTTGTTTCTTTCTGTATTTGGAGAACTCCTCTAACAAAATGGAATATGTACTTAGCAGTGTTAGAGCTCTTAATTGCCACTTAATTTGTAAAATAGCTTTCTTGCCTCCAGTTACGGTTGGGCTGATATTGTAAAGATAGTGTGTGCTATTGTTGCTGGGAGTATTTTATTTACCAAAGTGTTTTGAGGCAAATCTGCCCTTACTTATACAGGAATCTTGTTAGGTGACTCAGGTGTGAACCCAGAGCTTTGTCCATCTGAGCTCTTGGATTCCTTGACAGTCTGAAAAATAAGGCAGTGAGCATCTTACTGAATTTAGGAAAAACAATTTACCTTTCAGTAGTTTCTATGGCTCACTGAAACCAGACAAAACCTCTGTCTTCTGCAATATCTGTAACCACAGACTAAAGCACAGGGCAGCTTTATCTTCAGGTTTTGAAATGAGCAATGTCCTTAGTTCATTATCTCATAAGGAAATTTATTCAGTACGAAATCATACTGAATACTTTTGGCTGTTATATGCCTATCATTTTCAAAAGTGCAAATTAACTCACAAATCGTTTTTAAGTCTGTAAATTGTGCTGTTAATTGACTGCATATAAAATAAGCAGTTAATGCCATTTTTTCAACAAACGGAATGACTCTGCCTACTTTCCCTTCTTATATTGCAAATTGCAGGCACCATAAATTCAGTGTTGGGCTGTGGCACAGTGCCTATCAGGCACAGCATTAGAGCACACAGCAAAGGTGAAGGAGACTTGGGAGTCATGTTCTTGCTTTTCACATTTAATTTTTCAGTTGCTGCTTTAAAAGGCATCCCAGACAGTAGGTATTCTCAGGGGCTTGTTGGGTTCCTCTGCTGGTTTAATAGTGATCGTGACACTTGCAGGTGTGACACTGAGAGAATTAGTGAACTCATCAGAGGGAAGGAAGGAATGATCAATTATTCACCACACACCACCAACGACAAGAAACATGACTGCTGCCTGTCTCTCTCCTTTTCTTTCTTGTGCACACATACACACTCAGCTTATGCTATTTGTGCAATTACATTATTTTCATTCAAACAATCTCTAGAGAAACTTGTTTCTTTGAGTGTGCTGGAACATTCATCATTAGGGTATCGCATCAAGTGTTCTTGACATTCACTGCTCTGTGCCTCCTGCATCTTCCTCTTTAATTATTGTAATACTTGGAATAAATAAAACAACAGAAAGATCTGGCTGATTTACCTAGAAAGAACAGAATACATAGAGACATTTCATAATTAGATCAAGGATTGTTTTTGGACTATGTTTATTCCTATCTTCCTAAACTGTTGTGCTTGAACCTGGTTTTCAAGGGGAGGAGTCTAACAGCCTGCAGGTTTTTGCATGTAAGAAAAATTTTTGTTCTGCACCTCTAAATATTCATAATACACAAAAAAGAAGATAACTGGGTTCTTTATTCACTTTGAAATGTTAGTAAGAGTATTTTTTCAAAACTCAGAAATTGTAATAAAAATCTCATTAATCCTTCATCATGGCTTTATATGCTAGAGAGATATTAGTGTTAAAATAGCACATATGCTCTTTTGAATATTCAAGATCACAGCATCTTTGAAATTATTTTGATTTTTGTTAAGTTTGATTATCATAAAATTTCACTAGGATATTTTAAAAGTACGTTGGTCTGAAAAATCAATAAATCACTGATTGTCGCAAAGAGTTTGTAGATTCTGCCAAAGTTTCATGAGGAGCTAGAAAAATAATAGACAAGAACTCTTGTTGGTATTTAGAAGTGAGAAAAACCCGAAGGCAGAGTCACAAGATGGAATTTATCCATCTTTTCTTGGCCATATTGCCTTATACAGGTATGTTTATTTACGTCCTTATCATAGAGTGAGTTCAGAGCGAGCCCCTGGGTCAACAGGGTGGAATATTCCAGCTGAGAACATCATGGAGGAGAGCTCTGCAGAATGAGCTGAGCAGAAGATGCCACCGTGATGAGCTTAAGAGTAGAGTTTGAAAAGGTGACAATGCATGTATATTTAAACCTTTGCCACTGATATTCATTGTGTAACCTTGTTACTGCATTCCAGGTAATTTGCAAGTATTCAACGTGTCCTTTGTGTGTAAATGTCCTCCCCTCTGTGACAGCCTCAGGTGCAGCCTCAGCCATGCCCACCACAGCCATGCGCTGGGCACATTCTCACCTGCCACTGTGCTCCTCACCTCTGCAAGGAACATTTAGGCTCTTTTAGTATTTCAGCTTTAAACTCTTGTTGTCCGTTTTGCTCTTACACAGTTTTTATTCAGTGCAGAAGTGCAGGCTGGGTGGGGCCGTACCCAGGGCCTGTTGGCCCTGTGGCTGCAGGAACAGAGGACAAAGGATCACTGTGGGATGGTTCCAGCAGCACAAAGCTGCTAAACCTGATAAACTTCAGATTCTCTCAATAGCTACAGAAGACTGCAGTGCAGTGTCTTAGGCAGAGATTATATTCTGTATTTGTGTTGAATGTGAAATCAGATGTGACATAAGCACGACCTTATCTATAAAGAAACATCTAAAGCCCTGTTAGATCTCAAGAGCTGATGCAGGACCAAGTGCCTAAAAGTGCTGTTTCACAGCCTGGGGTTTGCCCTGAATGAATATTAAGCTGGAAACTCCCGGTCCTTTCTGAAATGGTTGCAAAGTGGACATGCCTGGCTCTCATTTGCTTGATTTTATCACCTGAGGAAAATATGTTTTGTTTGTCGGTTTTCCTGTTTGGGGTGTTTTGTTTCTGTCCTGGGTTGATGCTAAATTATATCCCCATTCATCTGTTAAGCTCAGAAATAAGTGTTGTACCTTTAAAAACTG
>JAWWMU010000036.1:5240874-5264127 GCA_035048155.1 Cinnycerthia olivascens | reverse complement strand
GCGGTGCGGTCTGCAGTGTGGACAGCAGGACAGAGCTCTCCTTTGCTTTTTCGTTAGTTTTTTAGCTAGCCGAGGCAAAGAGATACTCCAAACTGCTTTTTTTTTTCCTTTTTCTTGAAACTGTTTGGTTTTGCTTTATCAGGTTATATTAAAGCCTAAAATTAAAAATATTTATTTGCAATACTAAGAATTATATGCTGCTTGTGCTTTACTTCAGCCACTTTGCTTTGAGGTCCTGTTTGTCACAGTTCCATGTCATCCATAACCACTGGACATGACAGCTCTGGCCACTTTTTGCCTCTAAGTGTCAGACAATCTCAAGATTCCAAAATAGAAATAATGAGACTGATCTTAATCCATTAAACGCATCCTATCACCTCTTCTGAGGTAATTACTCAGGCTTGTTTGCAAAAACAGAATTAAAACATTGAATTGATATTCTCATCTCAGAAGCCCTGTAATTTACAGTGTGACTGGTAGAGTGCAGTTGTAAGGAAGTTCAAAAGCAGTGGCTTCTGGGGGTACCAAATGTGCTGTGATAAAAAACTGGCAAAAAGCATCATTTATTTCCATTTTACACAGGAGGTCAGGGAAACATAAATCAAGTGTCTTGACAGGAAATCTGTCTTGAATCTAGAGAATAAAATACCATCCTGCTCCCTGTTGGTCCCATGCCTTCAGCTGTAGAGCAGTCTTCTGTTGTTGACGTCAGGGACAGTTCTTGAATTGAGGTAAAAATATGCCACACATTTGCTGGAACATTTGTTTAAAGGCTGGTTGGGAATGAGTGTTTGTCATCACATCTCTCATCAATGTATCGCTGTCTCTGATTCGATGTAAGATTAATTTCTAGCATTTGTTGACAGCTCTGTGGTTTCCCCAATAGAGTGAAATGTAGATATTAACATAATATGTTCACTGTGTGGTAACATTCGTGGGAGCCCTGACAGTTTATTACAGCTTGTGACTGTTATTAATAATATTATTCTAAAAGCAGAGATACCAGCATTTGTATTTTTCAGTCAGTGCCATATTTAGTAAGAGATGGCAGGGATAAATATATTTCTGCCCTTGATTTATCTGGATCACTAACTGTTGCTTTAAAATGCCCCGGGTAATATTTACCAAACAGAGAAATAAATAAAAGCATTGAGATGCTACTGCATAAGAATTGTGGAGTTCCCTTGGCAAAGAGTATTTAATGGGTCACAGTAGTGAGCTCTGTGCTGTAAGCTATCATAGACATCAGCAGGTGAGAGTTTTGTTCTTTGCTTCCCCTCTGCAGTGCTGAAATAAGAATATCTCATGTCATGCTAACACTGAAGTGTTAAAACTGATTTAATTAGTTTTATTCTGAAAAATATATGTTTTAAAACTTGTTCTGCAGGTTTACACCCCCCTTGGAGATAAATGGGAAAGCCAAAAAAAAAAAGGGAAAGCTTTAAAAAAAAAGTCTTCTGATGTAATTTCCCTCTTAAAAATACACAAGATTTTTCTCTTTTGCTCTATCTCTTATTCCTTCTCCAGCAATGTCAGGGGAATTTGAGTACTCAGTGATGCTAATTTGTATTAGTATTATTGACTGATTTTTGTAAGCTGTGTTTTAAAACTAAAGCATCAGCCAGGAAAATTTTAACCATTTCAGTAATTTTAAGGAAATAAAAAGGTAGCAAAATGTACATCTTTTGTTAAAAGACAGATGGCAAGACTGGGAAAGGTACTAAAGCAACACATCTTCATGTGGGAGTGGGGCTTGGGACTGCAGCTTTGCAGGACCAATGCCACATGGATTTGTCATGCTAGAGATATGTTTTAAAATAATTAGAAATGTTAAAATGGAGATGAAACCTTTGAATGTGAACACTGGAAAGGAAACCATTATGTAATAAATCCTTTTGGTGTTACTGTAGCAGGTAGGAAACCCCACCTGAGAATATGTTGGGTTTGTTTCCATATTTAACCCCAATTACCCTTTGCATGGGAATTCTTTTTAGCATTCAATTCCTCGTCTCACTTTTTAGCTTCTGTAGGTCTTATTTTCCCCCACTACATAAATTGCAGCAGGTGCACAGAATTGAAGACATTACAATTAAATGTAATCAAATATTTTAGGCACTAATGAACAGCTCCAGGAAAACAAGTCAAAAGGAAAAAAAAAAAAAAGAAACAAAACCAAAAAGCTTTAAGTGAGTGAATTTTCAAACCCAAGGCACTGTAGGGCCAATTAAGGGAGCCAGACACCAGGACACATACTGGCATTAATTATCTTTGAGTTCAGGGAAATAAAAAATAAAAGCAACAATTATCATAATAAATTTCCACACACTGCTTGTAAGTTGTGCTAATCTACAACACACCTGGGTTTCTGGGATTGAGAGGGAATGTTCAGTCACTTGGTAAGGGCCTCACGTAGAGGCTCGTGGGCTGTGCTGGGCTTTGCCAGAGCCTGGATCCCAGAGCCAGCTCCACATTATCCCAGGGAGGTCAGAAATTCAGCACTGCAGCCCCAGTGCTGGCTGGAAAAGCACGGAGCCCATCCCAGTGAGGGTGTCACCTCTCCCTCCCTCCTCTCTCACTCTCATTTTATTACACACCTAATGAAAATCTTCACAATGGGAATATCAGTCTCAATCTACTCTAAATACCTGTGGGTCACTCTAACTCTCCTTCCTCTAAGCTAAGTAGGAGCCAAACTAAAAGAGCAAATGTTTCGTGCATGTCATAAATTTCTTGTAACATGCAGATGCAAGAAAAACCAGGATACTCACTAAACTAGATGAAAAAAATTTGAAAGTTATTAAAAAATCGATCTTTCTCTGACTGATATTTGGACCAACTGCAATGTATTCTCATTGAAAGCACAGGGAAATGGGGTAATGTGTTTTGGGCTGTTGGCTTTGTGTCAGCATTAGGGAAAATTAGTGTCTGTAGTGGTTTTCTTTGAAGCATTGTTTGACTGTTTGGTTGTATCTGGAGGGTAAATGTCAATCACTCCAACTTCTACACAACATAAACTAGAAAACAAATCCCTAAGAGAAATAGCTTAGGTTTAAATTTGTTAGTCATTTGATTTTTTTAATAACCTTGATTATTCTAGGTTAAAGGAGGGAAAAAAGTCATTATGCATTATTTCCTTTCCCTTTGTATCTGCTAATTAAATTTTCATGCTTGTAGTGGAAGTCCTTTGTGACATTATTTATGTTTAGAAGGTGACTTGCACAGCATGGACAGGATAGGAGGATGGAAGGGGACCTCAGGGATAATCTGGTTCAACCTTTCTTGGCAAAAACTTGGTGTAGATAAGATGGTCCAGATCCCTGCCCAGCTGAATCCTGAATGTGTCCAATGTTGGGGAATCTCGCTCTTTCCTGGGCAGATTATGCCAATTGTCCTCATTGGGAAAAGTTTTCTCCTTGTATGTAATCAAAATCTCCCAGAAGTAACTTGTATCTATTACCCGTCCTCTTTTCCATGTGACTCCTTGTAAAAAGAGATTCTTTGGGGTGCTTTGATAATTCTGATGTAAAAATTCACTGTGATCTTTTCTCAAAGCACCCATCTGTAGCAAACACATGGGACAGCATTCAAAAAAATGTAATATTTTCATAACTTAATGTCAGCTAAATGGCTGTGTTTTCATTTGCTGTCTGGAACTAGTTCTTTCAATTACTTTAATTTATATAAAAGATATATTTTTAAAAGGTTTCAAATCTTTACAAAACCTTTTAAAAATTTCAAAGTCAAACCCCACAACTTTAAACATAATATACTACTATGCCTCAAATGAATATTTTAAACTGCATATATAGGATGTCCTTTTCATAGTATAAGAAACATCTGCTGTTTTCTTGTGCGTGTATTTTAGAGAATTTAAAAGCTAATCCTTTTTCCACAATGGTTATAGAATCCAATTATTTTGCAAACTGCCACACAACATTTTCTTCCCATAACATTTACTTCACACCTTAATAATTCTTAATATGAAACTTCCTTAGATTTCTTTTGGAAGCTTCCCAATCTCTTAAAGCAGCATTTCAAACAGATTAGTCTAAAGGAGACAACATATCTCCAAGACATCAACACAGGATCCCCCCTCCTGTGAATCTCTCCTAAAGAACAGAAAGATGTTGGACAGTTTCTACAGGCTTCTGAAAGTTTTGGAAGAAAAATTCTGTAGGAAAGAGAGTTTCCTCATAAGCAAAATGAAATAGAACAGGAAGAGGATTCAGTCTTGTTTTTTCTGTAGTGCATTGGTTCATTGATTCAAGAATGATTCCCAACATTCCCAATTCCTGTTAGCAAGATTCTTGTTTGTGCCCATCCTTTGATTATGCTTGAGCCCTAAATTCAATAATTTCTTTAGGCTTAAGAAATATTTGATTATATATTATAAAATCTCTGTATTACTTTTAAAGAACATAACTCATGTGGATGTTCTAAAATAAAATCACAAGGGTTAGATCAAAATGTTCGCATTTTGAAAGGGTAGGTTTGCCTTCCTCTTCCTTTTCTTAGCCTAAAGAACATTAAAATGGAGATTTTATGCTGGTTCAAGAGTAAGGCCAAGCTCTTGTCCTCCTCTCCTTGTAAGATGTTGACATGGTAAATAATATTGAACTTCAGAAAATATTTTAAAATTAACTGAGTAATTATCAAAATTCACATCTTTGATCTTGTCCACTTTGTATCAGGACCCAGAACTAATACTCAAGTAGGGTTTGTACTTACGTGTGAGGTTTCATTTTGTTTCCCTCTCACCCACACTGATTAATAAAAAAGTACCACTGTGCCCCCAGTTTTGACTATGGATATGCCAATTCTTCAGCTGCCTCCTGGAGAGATATTTTTTGCAGTTCCACACCACCTCTGCAACTCATTATCAAATAAAAGCCCATAAGCTCTTTATATGCAGGTGTAAGATTATGATCACTTTTTTATTGTTGACAGAATTGGTGTCTGAGTGCAGGTATTGACAGATACGATGTTGCAGAGGATTTTCTGTTGAGAAATCTTTATTAGTAGTGTATCCAAACATAATGAAAAACCATGAATTTAGCTTCTCATCCTGTTTGCTTTCTTCTGCATCTCCATTAAACTTAAGCAAAGTTTTTGTGCCAGAGCAAACAAAGTTTTTCAGGGCAGCCTGGTCCTAGGAGTGAGGCAGCAGCTCTGGAACAAGAGGTGTTCACTTCCTGATGGCTCCGTGCTGTGTGTGCACTGCCTGCCCCAGCACGGGCTGGTGTCTGTCAAAATGCCACCACATCCTCCTTTCAGGCAGGATCTTTGGTCCCACAGGCACCTGTTTGAGAGTGAGAGTCCTTTTCTTCCCAGGGACACTCATTGGTGTTAGAGGCAGAGCCTGGTGCTTAAGGAGTTCTCTAATGGTGGAATTAAGATGATTTTTCCATGGGATATTTCGGTGCATTCATGTGTAAATCACAAACATTTGGTTTGGTTGGGTTCCATGTCTGAGGAGCTCTCTATGCTCAGAACCTTCTCAGTAGTTAAGTTTTATCAACTTTAATTTTCTGTTTTCAAACTACCTTTAGTCTGTCAAAGCAAGGATGTGACCAATTACCACCTGAGGCTGTAATATATTTTTCCTGCATGATTTATGGGTTCTTTATATTGGAAAGTTACTGACCTAGTCTGGGGATCAAAACCAGATGAAAAGTATCCCTGTTGGAAAGCAACCACAGGCTCACACAATGTAAAAGAAATTGAGCCTGGGGGGCAGGGGATGTATCCTGCAACTGTGTCGTGTTCCCCCATAGCTTTAAAAATTATCTATTGACTTAATAACAAAAATAATCTATTAACTAAAGACGACAACAACAAAAAAAAAGGATCCTTGTGGATTCTATACCTCTTATTCCCCTACTGTTTTTTTTTTCGTAGTTAACAACACTGAGAATGCTTTTGATTATTCCTTTAATGTGCACTGCTTAGGCTTTAATGGGAAATCTGAACTAAGGGCATTGAAACCTATGCAGGCCTGAACTGTGTATCCATGGAATTGCACATGTAACAAATTGTATGCAAAACTCATTCCTGCACACATTGCAGCACTCTAACCATTAGCACCAAGGAAAAGATGGATGGAAATGTCCTTTTCCCTATAAACTTGTCTTCACATTTGGAAGTATTTTCGCAGTTATTGCAGGTTGGTCTGTAGCATTCTGACGAGCACTTCTCAGATATATAGGAGTGAGTTTAAAATAGGGAGCATAAGGGGAGAAAGAGAGCCCTTGAAATACAGGAAAAAACCCCTTTTAATAAAATGAGAAATCAACTTTTAGAAAAGGGCAGAGGGGAGCAGAAAGGTCTGGCAAATAACAGAATAAAAGCAATCTTAAAATTTTTTATATGAAACTGCACCTAATTCGTTTCAAGTAAGTGTCTCAAAGCGTCCTTTTAAAATATCACCAACTCCTAAAATCGAATACTGTCATTTTATTGTAGTAACTGTAGGTTTACTTATTTCATAATTGGCTTGGCTAGGGAGCTCACCTGGAGGGATTTTACCAGTAGCCAGTCTTACCAATTTTTTAATAAATCCCACAGATTGAGTAAAGTAAATAATGAATAGCATAGTACTTGTTAAGTCAATATTTAATTTAATATAGGTTCTAGGAAGCTCACATTTTACATACAGATATTACTATGGTTCTTTCTTAAGCAAAAAAAAAAAATAGACTGTTTACAAAAGGTAAAGGAGTAGAATTTGTGGGGTTATTATTGTAAAATTTGTTCATATTAGTATTTCAAAACTTCAGATTAATAGAGGATGTGATGGGAGTGTGCTCACTACAGAAAACACCAATATTTTTCTGAATTTCAAGATCTGTTCAATTCGTATCAGCTTCTACAGGCTCCTTTAGTGATTGTGTAAGGATGTACTCATCCACAGGGTAACTTCAGTATGAGTTAAGAACAGTTAGAGAGAGCTTAAGATAAGTTTTAGTAGAAGTTATTTTAAAATTAGTAATTTTGCTGTATTTTCTTTCAACCTAATATTCTCAAGTTTTTTTTTTTATGGACATATTAAAATGCTATCAAAGGACAATTCCCTCGTTCACCAGTATCTTAAATGATAATAATAATAAAAAATTTATAATAAATAATAGTAATAATAATTTTTTACATTAAAAAAATTGTGCTGAAAAAAATGTTTTTTGGCAAATAACCTCTTCCAAATAATATGTCTTATTTTTTTACTGTCATGGTAACTTGACTGTAAAGACTTTTTTTGAGTTTTGAAATTATAAAGAGCAATCAATATCAGTTTTTAATGCTGCAGGTCTCTGATAATTAGTGCATCATCATAATTAGTATCTTGTCATCTGAATACTTTAAAGGAGAAAAAAGCAACAAACTCCTCAGAAAAAATATACGAAGGCTACAAACTGAAGAGTTGACATCTCATAGTGGAGAGATTTATGTGGTCTATCATAAAAAATTTAGCTTTTCTACAGTTATTAATCACCCACATCTGTTCCTAATGTTTCCACATGACACCATTGACTATAGCAAAGAAGCTCCAGAGGAAAAAGGGCAAATTAGCCCTGGTTAAAAAATGAACATCCATAACAAGAGCCAGGATAACTTAAATTCAGCTTTCTTCCTGTTTTGAGAGCTATTTTGTGGAAATCTATTGTTCAGAATGGTAAATCAGTAAATTTTACCGGGGCAAAGTACCAGGAGTGACTGCCTTCAGGGGGAGAGGGGTTACAAAAAGCTGTCAGCATCCTGGAGCCTTTGTTGGGAGGGCTGTGAGACAGTTGGAGAGGAAAGTTTCCTTCTTTCTTTTGGGAACCCTTTGATATTGGCAGTTTCTTCCTTCCCAGTTTTAGGGTGAATTTGATTTGTTTTTATAAAATTTAGACATATATATATTTTTTTAACTTTCCATTGGTTCCATTGTTCAGCCTTTCTGTTTATTTTGTTTCCTTTAAAACAGATTTCATGGGAATGAAAGAATGTTGTCTCCCTGGACAGATCCTTATGATTGGTGCTTCTGTTCTGGGGCCTCTGTTGGCGCTGCCTGAGTCCTCTCCCAGGGTGAACTTTTGCTGGAATTGTGGTTCCTTACTCCATGGTGAATAATACCTGTCATCAATATAAATTAAAACTAACTAAAACCAATTCAAGGAACAATTACCTAATTGCTAGACAATTGCTGCCAGAGCTAAACAAGGCCAGGCAAGGCCCTGCCCTGTCTGGATGATACAAAGCTTGTAATCAGAGAAAAGCTATGTCTTGTCTTTCCAATTGAGCCAAACACATCTGTTCTTGGAATTACTTTTTTTTTATCACGGAAGCATGGAGCAAAAATATATGTGTAAGTCCACTAAACAAAATATATAAACATAAGATGGGATCACTATTGTTGTTAAAATCTGTCAAATCTTTAACTTGAAAATAATCTCTGCTGTTGTTTTATAAAGGCAGAACATAACTACTGTAGAAACCTTTTACAACATGGGAGACATTCAACCGTAGTTGTCTCAAATCTCAATCCTCTAAAATGTAAATTCTATTTTTATGTCCTCATAATGAGATCTTAAATTTCAAAATATAAAATATATATTTATAAGGATATAATATATAACACTATAAACATTTAATCTTGATTCTCCATTTTTTAATTGCCTAAGCACAGTTTGTCTATTCTGTACCCTAAAATATGGCAAAGGCAATGAGCACCAAGGTGACATTACTGAAGTTATTTCATTTAAAAAAAAACAACTTCTGTTTCTTTACTGATCCCCTAAAATACTGTTATTAAGCATTGGGAGGTGAAGATATCAGATGAAATAGCAGGAAGTCCTGAAGTCCTTCAGGAGGGTACAGTCTGTAGGAGGCCACACACAGCTACAATCTCCTGCAGAATAAGCTTTTTCTCTCAACAGGTAAGTCAGTCACTTTGTTTCAGTGTAAGCCAAAATCCTGCAGGTGTTTTAGTATCATTATCCCAATGAAGAGACCAGGACACAGTTAAATATAGAAGTTATCGAAGTTAGTGTAAGCAATTGTTTTTAGATACAGGGGCAGGAAGGACACCTAAGTTCAGCCTTGCCTTGATGCAAAAATACTTTGTGTATTTTTTTTTCTTTTTGGTATATTTGCTCATGCCTAGAATTAACCTATCTCAATTCTTTTCAAGTTTGAAGCAATTGGAACATGACAAGAAACTGCTGTCTACAAAGGGCCCAACTACCTGGGCTTTGGGTAGGCAGGTTGCTTGAAGGCTGGATCTGAAAGAAGTCTGTGCTTATAACAACCTAAGGCACTGTAGGACTCTCTGGGGACAGTAAATCATCACTGGATAGAAAACACAGCAGCAACCCTGCTGAGTGAGAGCCTCGTGGAATATCTAACTGGAAATGCTGAACAGTGTCTTAAAGATTTCCTTTGTTTGTTTGGACATTGTCCATTCCAGTCCCAGTGTCAAAAAACCTGACTTTGTAGTGGAAGGACAGGAGATGTTGTTACAAAGTCTGAATTCACTCCTTTAATTAGGTTCATGTTCTTCTGATCCGTAGGGAATCTTTAATTTGACTGGTGCTCCAGTTTCAAGGGGTTGGTAAAACATGCCCTCCCAAAAACTGGGATTAGGATGATCTTAGGGAGGCATGAGATGGGGCCCTGAGTCCTTTCAGCACAGCTGTTTTGGAGCTGTGTTCTGCAGAGTGAAGTGGGATAACCACCAAACATGTTTATTAACAGATTAAAACTTTGATACTGCTTGATTTAGATGCAAATATTCGCTTCAGTAAATATTTCTGTGATTAACTGATTAGGGACCTTGATTCTACCTTGAATATGATGGTCAAGGATATTTTGTAGAATATCAGTTTCTAAAATTTTTTCTAATGTCTTCTCTTTCCAATAAACTTTAAATCACTCAAATTATACATTATAATTATCACCTACATGGGATTCTTGTCAGAAGAGCCAGAAGATAAAGTAGTTACAAGACCATCCTTTCTCCATTAATTTTTATGCCAGATGAATGATTAAAATGTTATGTAAAGCCAGAAAGCTTTAGTGCCCAGGAAAATTTTTGATATTGTATTCTATTTTATTTTTAGGGTCTGGGGTTTTTTGTTTTGTTTTTACCCCTGAACAATCTTTATGGAAATTAGTAACTGCTCTATTTTAGCTTCTTTCTTATTCACAGGGCAGATTTCCATTGCACTTCTACCTTCTGAAGGGAAAGCAGGTGCACACCATCATAGTGTTCTGGCTGGCCTGGGGGCAGCAGAGTTTATTTCAGTCAATTAAAATAACAATTACTGTTAGAGACACTAATAGGAACACCCTTTTGCTCGTTAGCTCTACAGCCCAGATGGTATGATTAAAACATCTCCAAATTATTGCATTGTACTGATTGCCCGCTCTCTACAATATTTTTTACTATAAATATGGTACAAAACTTTTCCATTTACATGGTGGTTTTCACAGTTTCTTTGCCTAAAAGAGGTATGTTAATACAGCCACTGCTGGAAATTATACTATCTGATGTAAGATAAGATAAGATTGGCTGGACTCTTTGCATTATTATTTATGTGTTATATAGAGATTTTTATATAAATTTTCAGATTATACACAAAACTACCCAGCTGAATACAGCTGCAGCTTAAACAGTGAATTAACAATACGTTTGCTGAATATGATGGTTGAAGTTTTGCAGAACAGTGTGTGGGAACATTTTTACAATATCAGGGTTTCATATTAGGGTGTACCTTGTCTGAGCTGTGGACTTGGTTATTTCATTTTTCCTGTTACATCTGCTTTTGTTTGTGTTAAAGTTCTGCAAGGCCTTGGTCATGTTGGAGCCAGCTGGGGTAATTTCAAACACTTGCACACATTTTAAGAAACAAAAAGAAAAAATATTCCTTAGAGTTTGATCTTATTAAGCCAGAAACAGCTTCATTAAGAAAAGGGAAAGTGTTTACTCTTCTCTAAGATCCACAGAGTCCAAAGAGCAGTTTAGAACTGCTCATGTATTGGTCTTTATTATGATGGTTGCATCCAGTCCCCGTTCTATGCATGACTGTGGTGGAGAGCAGCAAGGAGAAATCTGAACATCTTGTCACTACTCTGCTAACTTCTCTATTTTAGCAATTTCTGCTTTGAAAAAGCATTTTCAGGCTAGGTGATACATGGCTGGCTTCTGTACCTCAGGTTACTGTTCCAGGATAACTGGGGACATTTTAAGACCTAAATGCATTTAGTTTAGGAATCTTTAGAAAATTTGTTAGTATGGGTCTACTTGGATTTCAGGCTTTTAACCAGTAATAAATACTGTTTTAGCCCTGTTTTCTAAAAATTCACAGAGTGTGATTTACTGATTCACTTCTGTATGCAACATTAAAATCACGTCTTGTATATAAGTGCTATTTGTCATCCAGGTATCCTTGTTCACAATTGTTTTCTTCAACTCTACTGGTGTTCTCTTAATGTATAGTCAAGAAGTTTGTAACACTGCATATCTCACAATGGTTTTGCTCAAGATATGATTATAATATATTCTGTTAGGAATAAAAAAAGACAGTGGTAAATGGTCTTGGTGTATTCTTGTACCCACTTATGTTATACTATGATAGCACTGGTGGCAGTCTTTTCAAGTAATATATATTTAGATTATCTTAAATAGAAAGGATTTATACAAAGGATCCCCATCCCTTTGCTTGATAGGGTTTCGACAAGAAATAAAATTAACAATCACACTAGAAATTGTATGAGCAAAGAAAGAAATTAATAGATGGTTTCAGGGTTCATATTATTTATATATCTGCATCAGATGGACAGTAATTCCTGCTATGTGTGGCAACATGATCTATTTGTAAAATAAAGTAGTTGTTCATTCACAGATTAAGGCAGATATTTTTTTTTTTTCCCCTGATAACTTAAAAAGGAAAAGAAAACCTCAAAGCAGAATAGTATTTATTGATTGTATGAGTTTGACTTAGATCCCAAGACAAAATGGTTTTCTTGTTCTCTGGTACAGATGTGCAACCTTGTGAATGTCAATAATCTTATCCATTCCAATGCAAATATCCTTTTGATAGTCTCATCTTACTGTGTGTGTGAAATCTGTGGCCTTCAATCTTACGTGTGTTCATGATTCTAATTTAGGGAGCAGTGCACAGAAACGTGCTCAGCAATCTGCATGAACACTGGCAGGGCATTTCCAGGTGCTTCTAACCCGAGCAGCTGGGAATGCAGCAAAGCAGCAGCACCCCTGCCCGCAGGGAAAGGCAGCCTCTGGCTCCCTGCTCAGCACAAATCTCCTGCTTATTCCGCCCTTCTCCGGTGTGCTGCCGCAGAAGAGTGGCTGAGATTTAAGGGGATATTTGAAAGAGAAATGGAGAGGCTGGATACACTCTCTGGGAGGGAAGAAGGAATGAGGTAGAAAATTAAGAAGAGGCACAGGCATAATGCTCTAATTAGCCTTGTCCTGCTTCTACCAAGCTGTTCTTACATCTGAGCCATCTGCTGAATACTTTGAATCACCTCCTTGTTACTGGACAGGGTTGAGAAAAAAAAAATCGCATTTCTTAGGAATTTTCATGTCCGTTGGTTTGACTCATTTGCAACTTATCCTTCCAGAGTGCCACTGAAGCTCACCAACCAAGTCAGTTTAAGCTGAACTTTTAGAATGACTATGGTTTTGTATTCAGTTCTTTGCATTATTAGCAATGTTGTGTTCTAAATTGTCTTCTATGTAGATCAATTTGAATTTATATAATACAAATTTCTTAGCAGCCACTTTTATCCTTCAACATTTCTTGTATTGAAAACCACAGGCATTAAACTTTTTTGATCTTTTGATCTAGAGCTTTACTTTGATCAAAATTCCTTTCTGGATTTTAGAATATCTGGAGTTTATGAGTATACAGTGCCACTCAATAAATGGCTGGAGAAGTTAAACATCTTAAGTATTAAATGTGTACATTTTTAAATGGAATTTGTGATACTTAGGCTTGTAAAAATCATTTAATCTTTGATGGCTAGACCGAGAAGTCTCCATTATTAAATTTCTGTTTTCCACAAGTTATTAAAGCCAAACTGCCCAAATAAAGAACTGAAATGCTGTAAAACTCACCCAGGGGGTATCCATCATTTAAATATTTAGTAATTGGACCCAGAATATCTTCAGTGTTGTTGGTAGCAGCTCTTAATTCTTTCAGTAGATCTGGAGTTTCTTTTCTACTCTGGCCCATAGTGAAGCATAGTGGCCTTCTTTCAGATTGCAATGACTTGAAATCATTGAAATTTTGGGACCCAGAGGTCTGAATTTTAATTAAAAGATAAGGGATTTCTCTCCCTTTTCAAAATCCAAATTGACTATCTAATGTTGAATATGGACTGCAGACTGTCAGGCTTCCCAAATGAAGGTGTTGTAAACTGAAAAGATATTTTTGCTCTTTGTCAGCTTCCCTCTTTCTCTCCCATTAAATCTTCATAAATTTTCAGTGTATTGTGAAAGTTTCAAAAGACAGTGGAGCTCCTACTCCTGCCAAATGTATAGTCTGGTAGCTAAAGGAATTGTCATGATAATTATGCTCCACTCCCTTATTTTTTCTGTTTTTGTTTCTTCATTTTTCCTTTTTCCTTTTTTTTTTTTTTTTTTTTTTTTAGTTTTAAATGTGGAGATTTCTGGATTCTATGCCTTTGGCACTCATAAGTTTACTGTGTCAGCCTGGCAAGCTGGTGACCTAGAAGTATTGCTACAGCTGTAAATTCTTGCTGCAGATAAACTGCTAGCCTTTTCTTTTATCAACAATGAACAAAAGCAGGAACAGCCAAAAATAAATAATCAGAAAAAGTAAAAGGGTGTGTGAAATACATTGAGTATACAAATTTTGCAGAGGAAATGACCAAACCTTTGGCCTATCGCAGGAGTTCAGTTATTTTCCACTCTTTTAATAGAAAAATAACTCTAAGCCCGAGAGAGGTGAATATGTTTATCATGTAGTCCTGATTTGACTACT
Organism: Cinnycerthia olivascens; assembly: GCA_035048155.1. Lineage (NCBI taxonomy): Eukaryota > Metazoa > Chordata > Aves > Passeriformes > Certhiidae > Cinnycerthia > Cinnycerthia olivascens. The sequence continues at coordinate 5,250,124 of JAWWMU010000036.1, read as the reverse complement.
TTTTTGTAAACCCTTTTTTGTGTTATTGCCAGGCACTGACATCCTTGATTTTGTACTATTCTCTTGTATCCTATGGATCTATTCTCTCTGTGTCATAAAAGGCACACAGGCAGACATTTCCCCTGTATTCTTCCTCATAAATACTTGAATTTGTTAACACTGGTAACATTCAGAAATGCTAATAACGTTGAGCTTCCTCCACCTCTGCAGCTACTGCTTATACTCGATTTTGTTTAAATGAAACTATTGCATTCATAGAAAGGAGACTTAACATTTCTGAGTGGGCTGTCATGTTGTATTTTCCTACTCAATCTCTGAGGATCACGTTTGTCTGAGCTTTCTTTGTGGCAGTTGTGGATATGCTGCTGAATATTGTGCCCATAACTGACTGTGGGTTTGACTCATGTTGCTATAAAATGGAGACTATTTTTAAGACAGAGAATCTTTTTGTGTCATCCATTCCTTGAGGATGCATTCCCCTCTTGAGGTGGAGAGGGGAATGATCCAGGATGTATATTTGGTACTTAAGGCTGTGTGAAGCACCAATGCAAGCAAGTGTCCAGGGAGGAGTTAGACAAAACTTTCCTTTTCTGCACATGCAGAAAAAGTACAGAAAAGCCTATAATGTATTGTTCATGTGGATATGGGATCAGTGATCAGTTTGAGTACTCTGATTTGCACAATAATTTCTATATCTGCTCAGCATTACAATAAGGCTTTCCTCCAATATTAACAGTTCAGAAAAGTTGGTGATCAGATTTCTTGGTCGCTGTTAGGAGAGATAAGCAGCAAAATGTGCTGCTATTTTGAACTGTGGCAGAAAAAAAAATCTACATTGTAATTTAAATATACTGCAATTATAGTTTCTATTATGAAACTTGTCAGTGTAATGCCAATGGAATGAAAATAAAATAAAAATATGTATAGAAAACCTAAATCAGCCAGGGAACATTCCCATAACATTCATACTAAATGAGTGATTTAGCTCCATAAATCTATTTTTACTCCATGAGTTCTGACGATCCTAGTAGTTGATGCTCTTCATTTTGAGACGTGTGTGACGTAACGTACAAATGTGAGAGTAGATATTCCTCATATATTTCTTGAAAAGTAGTGATGCAAGGAATTTAGCCTCATAATTCAGAGGATTAGATTTCAATTTAAGTCTTTAAATGCTTTGGAAATAGATATTAATATCGTTGGATTTAACATCATGGTTTGCACCCCTGATGTGCTGAGCATGTTAGAATTGATGAAGATAAAATGCTTGATAGGAATCTACCTCAACATATGGTTGCTCTGGTACAAACTGTTTGTTATCTTAATAAAGAGATAAACCTTTTGAATACCTCTATGGCAATTAGCACATCTTCATTAAAGTCACTCTACTGCATGTGATTGTAGAAGGTCTGGAAATTTTCTATTTTCCATAATTTTCCAATGGTGTGCCTTGGCTTTGGAAAGCATTCAGAAAAAAGAGCAAATATTTTAATCACTCTTTCCAAATCTGAAGTTACTTGAACAATGACAGAACAAGACTAAATTCTGGCACTGTCCACTCAAATACGTATGATCAAAGTTTGCATATAGTTCATGGCCTTATCAGAAGTAGTCGCGTATTAAAGTTTGAATTAATTCAGAAAGCAAAAATCTTGGTGCCTAGATCATTTAAATGGGCTTGTGTAAAAGGTGCTTTACTTCTTAAATCCCTGTATAAAGAGTATAAAGGAGTGTAAGCCAGACTTCTGCATGATCAAGTTGGTTTCTAATTGCAAAATATTTTTTTCAGAAACTGAGCTAAATATCTTTTGATATCTTTTTAAATAAGATATTTGAGGTTTTCTGTAACATTTTCTGTTTAAGATAAATTAATCAAAGGGGTGGGATTCATTACTTTGAGGTTAGTCCATGCTTATTATAAATGTATCAGCAGCCTCAGGGAAAGCAACCAATCCATAGCAATTGAGTGTCTAGAGGCAGCAAGATGGGAAGATGATGTAATTAGTACTGCATAATGAGTCACATGATGGAAAAAAATATCCTTACATGACACTGTTTTGCCTGAGAGGCCAATGTGGCTGTGTATGCTTATTGTATTTTTCCATTTTCCTTTTTTTCATCCTTATGTGTCTGATCAATTGAAAGAATTAATCTAATTATTGATACATGGCATAATCACCACCCCAGGCCCTCTTTGAGTGGGCTTTTTGGGCTAATTGACAGATTGGTTTGCTTGGCCTTTACTGGAAAGTCATACTGGGTTTTGTTTGTTCGTTTGTGGTCTTTGGATTGAAATTTATTGTATGGTACTTTTTAATAGCTTAGCATTTATCACTGTGATTTCCCCGGGAGACTAAACTAACAACTTCATAGTTTGCAAGGTCATGGTAGATCTCAGGCGAGGAACAAACCATGTAAAATTCCATGTATGGCTCATGTTCAAAAGAATTGACATTGCATCCACACATTGCACTCTGTAGCTTGGAATTCACCCAGAGAAGATTTTTGACCATTTACTGGGTTGAATTTTATTGCACAACAATAAAAACAATATTGTAAACAATAATTTGGGCAATATGGAGCAACTATAAAAAGTGACAGGGAGTTGATATTTTCCAGAGAAATACCTATATTGTGGACTAGATGGACAGAGAGGAGTCCTGGGCCTTTTGATAGAAGCCTTATGCCTACTTTTTTCTGGAATAGCTTCTGTGTGTTTATAGCATCTGTTTTTGATAAATGGTGCACGGTGTGGAAATGCAATCCTGCTACTCCATGACACACTCAATATAAGGGACAGAGTTATCTCCAGGGCTAGCTCCTTCCTGTGAGCAGGATTTCATGGATGTGAGATTGTGGAATCCACACATCCCTCCTGTGCACAGCTTTGCCATCCTTTGGACATTGCTAAAAGAGCCTACAGTGCAGTTTCCAAAGCTCCACGTGCATTGCAGAAGCTATATTGAAATAAATATTAGATGTTGATGTATATTGTAATGTTGGAACTTATGTATTAGCATATAGATATTTAAAATAAGCATTTAGGTATTCCCTCAGATCAATGTGCCACAGAAAACCTTTTAAAACTGCAGCCTAAAAAAAGTATTTAACTTTTGAGAGCAGCTTGCAAGGTTAACATTAGATATTCCCAAAAAGGCAAGTTTTTATGAGTTTATATATCCCAATGTATAAACTTATATTTATATATAAATCTCAATATATTAGGAGTAAAATATCAGGCACCTATCACAGAACCAGGTGTGCACTGTAATGAGTCTCAGGGAGGCCACAGATTTCAGATGAGATATTCATACATATTACCATCAGAAAGTACCAAACACTTTTCCTTGCAACATGCTTTCTGTGCCCCTGGCTTTCTGATTGTTCAAAAATAGAAGTCAAATTGAAAATTTTGACAAAAAATCTAATGACTTTTTTTTTCATTTTGATGTTTCCTTGTCTTTTCATGTAGATGCAATCATAGTAATGGCAGACTGAGGACAAATGAAATTAAACCACTTGGGTGAATTAGCTCAGCGAGGGATGGTTCACAGGAGAGTCTTTATCTACTCTTTCCACAGACTGTGTGTGCATAATTGCAGGTAAGGGCACTGGCTACATTTTCTTCAATAGAACAATTATAATAGGAATTATAATTAAAGGTCTGATACTATACTCATGACTAGATATTTGGATCAAAATTGTACATGCTCTAGCTTGAAGCGTGTTCTAAAAATGTAGTTGATTAAATTTATATTTTATTGCATCCCTTCAGGGGTATGATTATGCAGCCAAAATTACTCAGTTAATTTTAAAATGATGCTTATAAAAACTGGCTATTTTTATTAAGTATTTCAGACTTTGCACTGTTTTTTGTATTGAGGTATTGTTCAAAGGAAAGTTCATATATGCATATCACTGCATATTACAGTACTATGCTCATAAAATTTTCTTAGAGTAATATATATGTTGTGCCATAGCATGAATTTGAGGTACCCAAGACCTTTTGAAAGGCCATGGCAGAATCAAGCACTTAATTACTGCCTGTGACAACAGCAATCTCATGTAAATGTCTGTGTTGTGTGCCACAGCAAGAACGAAAACATTTATTACTCTGCACATAACGCTGTGCCAGATTTTGTGATAGCTAATAACAGAAAATCTTACTTGTCACTGCTGCAAATACTCTGGAGGAGGACTAATGCTTTTGCAAAATACCTCAGCTCAGATCATCTCTAGCTAAAACCAGCACAGAATGCAAAAGTGACTCAGTGGCCCCTATAAAGGTGCATTTTATAACAGTTTAATCTAGAACCCAGTGTGCAGATTTTGGAGAGAAGAGATACATATGAGGATTTAACAGACAATATGGCCAGATAGTTCTCTGCTATAACATATTGGTGAGGCCTTTGAAACTGAAAAAGAAAACATAACAATAAATAGCAAGTGACATTTTCGCTGTGAGCCATCAGCTTACATATCCAACATACAAGGCTCTACTTTTGAATGTATAGCAAGCACATAAATCACTTTTGAAAACCCTGAAAACATTCTTTAATTTTTCTTGTGTATAAAATGTTTCTCCTTTATAGAAGCCCCTGACAGAATTTAGAATAGATAGTAATGACTTAGAAAGTTTACAGAATTAAGTAATAATGTATTTAATGTACAATGTATTTGGCATCTTTTTGAGTTTATAAAGCCTAATATATTAGGAGGAAAATACCAGGAATATATAGGAAAATAATGGTGCTGATTTAAAATCATAGTTGGACCAGTGGTCTGTGTCTTGACTTGGTGCTAGATCAACTAGAGAACAAACTGTTCCTTTGCACAGCCTAAATATTTTTGTGAAACCACTTACTTCTGTTGAAGAACTCTTATATCTTCAAACTGCTAATGAAAGATATGCTAAGGCAGAAGTTCTAGTGTGTATCTTGTTTTATCTTGTTTTCATAGGTTTTCTGTGCAGGGATTTAACAGAGTCTTGATTTCTTGTATCTTTATAAGATAGTTCTCAGAACATGTTGGAAGAATCTGGTGGTAGACTTAAAAATTGGAACTTGTTGTAGTTAAAAGAACATTAAAAATGAAAAAGAATTCCAGCCTGAAAGTAGGGATTTGGTTCTGCACAATCGTGTTTATGCCTAGGCCTGGTAAATCCAGTTTCTCATTTCTGTTAATTGTGTGTAAGGAGGGTGAGAACACTCCCAGAGCACAGCTGCTGTTTTCTGAAGCTGAATCTTTGCAATGCACCTGCGTTGTGAGGAGCTGTTTTCCATTGGAGCACCTGCCTGCTGCTCTCCCGAATTCTCTTTGTGAATATCTAACGAGTGGAGAGAAACTGGAGATTTTTTTTTTCCTTCAGGGATCAGTGAGGACAAAACCCGAAAGCATTTAGCTGGATGAAAACAGCAAGGTCTGAGTACAAGTAGATGAGAAGGTTTCCCAACTCTTTTGTTCATCATTAGAAGTATTCTAAGTGATCTTTTGATATGAGATCCTTAAAATATATCAGAAATGGCTGCATTTCTTTTCTGAACCTTCATTCTACAGACCTTACTAGTGTTTTATTTGGCACACTTTTCCTCGAAGGTTGGAGGGGCAGATAAAATGAAGGTTCTTTCTAGTCGAGAGAGTCCTGTTCTTTTGGGGGGAGGTTTGTTTTTAACTGTGAATGGTAAGATTGATATAACAGTGTCTTTTGGTAAACAGTAATACACTGTAAACTTTTTTTACCTTCTAAAGAAGGTCTGTCCAAATTCAGAAAAATGAAGAGACTTTACCACGCATTAAAGCATTTGTGATTGGATGGTCTATGTGAAATTCCTAAAATAACCCATGGCATCATATAAAAAACAGCTTTAAAATATTAATTTTGTTTATATATATATATATTTATATATATATCCTCTCATGCTTTCTCTGTACAAGTGGAATTGCATTCATAGCACTATCAGCAGCATTGTCAGATTATCCAGATTGTAGCCGTCTCTCTAAAATATACATTTTTATCTCTGCATTCTCAGTGCTAACATCAACAACATTATAGAGCTAAAATTTTATTAGTTCACAGTCTCACAAACATTATACTACTTCAATAAACAAGGAAGAGTGGAAACTAGTACTAAAGAATGCATAGTAAGAAAATAAGAATTCTGATGCCCTAGATTTTGGAGTTAATTATGCAAGGCAACTCCTGTTGTTACAGATGGAAGGCTATAATGTCTAGATTCAGAGATGTGTAGGTGCCTAACTCCCATTGAATTCAGATGAGAATTAGGTTCCTAACTACCTTTCTGAGTCTGGGATAAAGTGATTTCAGCAGCATTCAGTGTCATTAGTGTGGAATTTCTGCCTGCTTCACTGCAATTAGTTTGCATTTACTCTGTCTTAGTAACAATAAAACTCTGGCCGCAGAGTTAATTTGTTGACTATAAATGGTCTGTGATTTTACTCTTTTGAAAGAGAAATCTTGCAAAAGAAACCCTGTTGCAAAAGTGCATTTGTACCTGAATGAAAAACAGTCTTCTCCAAGTTGCATCCCCATGCCTTGCTTGGATTGCTTGCAGCAATTTCAAACATTACTGCAGAGTCTGACTTAAAATGCAGAGGGAGCAATGTGTCTATATATTAGTAAGGCCTTTCATTAAATCTTTACTTTTAAAAATAATTGGTTCTTTTAATCTATAATGGAACATGGACTTACAGGCTGTCTGTGATTAAAATTAAACCTTATTTGTCTTTTAATATGGTGCTATGTTCATCTGTAATTGAGTGGGGATCGATGCCAGCCGTGTGATGGGCAGTAAGCTTATCCAACATGACGGAGATAGATTTCAGGGAAGACAGACTTTGCTGTTTCTATGTACAAGTGGGATGAGTAGACCATATCAGCAACATTTAATTATTCTGTAGGTAATTATTCATTTGAGGGACACAACTTTCAGAGTGGTGTTGGAATAGAAGGAAGACCAATACAATTACCATTTGGCTAAGTACACTGTTTGCACTGGTAGCTGGGAAGTCATAATGAGCTTTTCATTACATTTGAATAAAGGAATGTTTTATGTAATAATAAAGGCTCAGACTTGGAGGAAAAGAAAAATAAAAAAGAAAGAATACTAATTCATAGATCAGTATCATGGATTCACTATTTTTTTCTCTTTTTGTTAAGATCCCTTTCTCTTGTAGAATCATAAAACAATTTAATTTGAGAAGAACCTCTGGAGGTTAAGTCTAACTCCTTTGTTACAGTTGTTCTCTTCAGACCAGGATGTTCAGAGCTTATCCAGTTGAATCACACAGAATCACAGTCTTGAACACCTTCAATGATGGAGATTCTCTGTCCTCTTTGGGCATATTTGACCCCCCACATGGTAAAACCAAACAGTTTTCTCCTAATATTTAATCAGGATTTCCATGTTCCGATATGTTTTCTTTGCCTGTCAGTCTGCATCCCTCAGAGTGCAGGAAGTTGCAGAGAGCAATTATGTGTCTCCTTAGTGACCTCTTCTTAACACTGAACAAATTTGTCTCTTGCCTTTCATGTATTCCGTATTCCTTATCCCCTCCCATCCTGCTGGCCTCCACTGGACTTATTCCAGTGTGTCAGTATCTTTTATTGATAAGGCCTTAGCTAAACTTCAGTGGTTTCCTATCAAGCCATGTCTGCAGTGTGTCCCAGTCCCCCACATATCGACTGATGCCCCTCAATGTGTTGACATCCCCGATTCTGCTGGCAGTGCACTTTGTCCTCTCCCGTCCTGCATTAATGAAGGCAGTTCCCAGTGTCAGTCCCCACAGTGACCCCTGAGAGACACCACTGTGTTCAGATTGTCAGCTGGACTCTCAGGCACTCTGGGTCCTGGCAGTCCAGTCAATTCTCTCCCTGCCTTGTTGTCCACATCTCCAGCTGTCACTCACCAACTGGGTGATGCGACAGCTCTGGGACATTGTGCCAAAAACCTTCCTAGAGTATCCTTCAGCACCCTCAGACACATCTCACACCATCCCGTGAGTCTCTGCATGTCCAAGGAGGCTGACCAATCCATGTATTTCTCTTCCTCTGCTGTGGGTACTGCTTCACTCCCACAGGAAAAAGTGGAAGGATGTACTGCCTTCAAAGCTGAAAGGAAATTAATGAATCCTCCCAAATGTTATGCAGACTTTCATAATGAATATGTTTCCATCCTGCTTGAACAGTCTTATTTTAAAATGTGTTTTTATATATGAACTATTATTCAGGAAAATAAGATTTCTTTCACTGCATTTTCTGTGTGTCTAGCACCATAAGCAATTGTTACCTTTATACTGCTTGTTAAGCTATAAATATTAATATGCTACCAGTGATACTAGAGGAGATACTCAGTTTTATTAGGAATGGTTGTGAACTGGAAGGGCTATGACCAGAGCAGGTATTATTTAACTATTTAAATTTTCATCACTTTATTTTTAGAGAGCAAATAATGGTGATTCCCTCTTTTTTTTTTTTTTTTTTTTTTTTTTTCCATATGGTTGTTTAAATAGTGATATAACAATGGATGAGCTGTTAAACCAAATGACTTTTGGACAGATTATGCTTGTTCAAAATTTCCCTTTTCTGTTCATTTATTTCTGAGTATCTTTCAGCTTCAATCTACCAAATACATCTCTCTTTGCCTATCCAACTGCAATATCCACTGAGATTACATTTATCATTTCCTTTGTTAGTGCAATGTGTCATTTGATCTTCATAACTTCTTAGCCTGTCATACAGATGATCATAAAAAATTTGTTCAAATTAAGAAACAAAAGTCACTAGGACTTTTGTTACTTTAAAATTTTTGGCGTAGCACTAATAGTGAGTATAAGTAACTGTTGTGGTTTAATCCAAGCCTAGAAATTACCCACAGAGAGCTGTCCCCACAATGGGATGGGGCAGAGAACCAGAAGGATAAAAGTATATCTACTCATGACTTGAGATAAAGGAAATTTAACAGGAAAAGTAAAAACCACATGCAAGCAAAGCAAAATTAGGAATTAATTCCCCACTTGCCATGGGCAGGCAGGTGTTCAGCTGTTCCCATGAGAGCACAGCTCCACCACATGCATCAGTTACCTGGGGAGAAAAACACCATCATTAAGAAGATCCCCCCATGCCCCTGCTTCCTTCTTATCCCCCCTAGTTTATTCACTGAGCATGGTTCCATCCACTCAGGGGTATCCCTGTGGTCACTCTGGGCCAGCTGTGTCCCCTCCCAGTTCCATG
>JAWWMU010000036.1:5202726-5240744 GCA_035048155.1 Cinnycerthia olivascens | reverse complement strand
AAACCATTTCCAGCACAATCCAAAACAGCCCATAGCATTCTTAAAGAAAATGAGCTCTACACCAGCCAAAACTAGCAAAATAACTTCCTATTCTTGTCTGGAGTATCATTAACATGAACTGTTGTTTATTTTGTCTTCGTCTGATTGGACTCGTCACTCTAATCAGTATAGATCTTTGATCTAAACCAATAATGTAAGAAATTTCATTTTCCATTATGATATTATAAAAAGCTAGTTAATAAAGCAATCAGATGCTCCAATGGGCTCCCTATGAAGATATTTTTTTAATAGCTGACATAAGTAGCTTAACTTTACTGTGTCGTTAAGAAAACACAAATAAATCGCATAAACATTGTTTTTACCTTCACTAGTTTCATGCTATTCTCCAGATCAATAACAAGTACATACAAGGACACCTGTATGCCTCACCTAGGGCAATGGATTTAGCAATTTATAAAGCTTCTCACATTCATCCCTTAGTCCAGTTAATTTATTGTTTATCCATGGGAGGCCTTCTCTGAAATTCCTGTGTGGTATTTTTGGACATAGAACCTTAAACCAACAACAGTGCTGTTCATAAATAAGTATATGTTAAATAAAACTGTTCTAAAGTATGAATAAAAAGTGCTCTTAAAAAATCATTGGTCATACTTTTACATCCCATGGCTCTATGTTAAGTACAATTCTGTTGTTCATACCTGACCTAATTTTGGGCAAGAGAGCTTTTCTAAACAACTGAAACCAGGTTATTTCATGTGCTTTTTTAAGGTTTGCATAGGATATAGATGCACCACAGAAGCTTAAGTTGTAACCAGCTGCCGTCAGAACTGGTTTTAACTTAAGTTTCTGCTGCATCTACTTATCTGGCAAAGCCTAGAGCTTAGAGCAAGCAGAAAAATCCATATATAATTCCCTCCATATATGTTCTTACTGCAGAGAGTGAGGACTTTTACAAGAGTCATCAGATTCTAATCCACTTACAATCCAATGCCATTTTTTTCACAGTAATTATATTTTTCTGACATCTGCACGCTATGTTTTTAGTGAGAGTTAAATCAGGTTAAATCTGAGTCTGAACCCCTTTGCATACTGTGAGTATAAAACATTTCCAATACCTGCTTTGGATATCTAAGTGGCAAGTTCTTATTTTGTCCTAATTACGGCTAAATACCATCAGTATAGCAGCTTATTTCAGTAACAACCTCAGTGCAACAGCAGCCTTTGTTTTAGTCTCTATTTTAGGAGTTGTTGGTTAGCAAAAGGAGCTGGCACTGCATTCAGGGAAGTTTCTGAAATAGCTTTTGAACTTTTGACACAAAGAGTGTTGCCAGATCGTCTGCCAAAGATGTCACCCCTGATGTAGTGAAGCCTATTGAATACATAGAAATGAGAGTTCCCTCCAAAAAAGTAATTTCCATTTTACAATAATGATATGACACGATGCAGTACATTTTAGAGGATTGTTTTACTTCTTCAGTGGTTCAACTCACACAACATTTGGCAGCTTCTTCCTCGCCATACTTGACGCATGCAATAAAGGCTTGCTCAGGAATGGAGTGTCTATCACTTAGTATTCGTTCTAGCCATGCAATTTTACTTATTCATGCAGTTTCCATAACATCCAAGTGATAGATTGCACATAATTTACACAGATAAATTACGCACAGCTGCGACTTCTAAAAACTTGTAGCTCAGGTCAGTACTTTTAAGTTGTAGCTTGAGAGTTTCAGAGTTTCAAGTTCTAAATATTTTTTTCCCATTTTGTTTTATCTGTTATATAAAATGAGGGCAGTCCAACAGAAGATAATGGATGGTAAAATAATAATTAATGTAAAAATGTTTGAATTAAATGAATTTAAGAGCTTGTACTTTAACCAAGACAGGCTCTTTCAGAGCTGTGAGGAATGCCTGCTTTCCAAGACTTACACAAAACCATAGTTAATTGTTTATGAATTGTTAAACATAACCTATATTTTCTATTAAGACATTGAGACAATCCTAAATGGCACATCTAAAAGGTATTGTAAGGAAAGAGGAGGCATCATTTCAGGGCACAAATTCTTTTGACAAGTATATTCTAACAGGAGGTGAAATATTCTTGTGTGTTCTTGTCTTGCATTTATGGAGGTTTTCTGTAAACCTCATAATTAGATTGCATTTGTTTTCAGAAAAGGTCTCAGAATGAGTGTCAGCTGCTCACCATAGCTAAGACTAATGGAAAAAATGAAAATTAAATTCCTAGGGGAGAATGGGATAAGATCAGAACCTTTATTTTTTTTAAACTAATAACTGGCAGAAATGGATCAATTAAAGCTAATTAATTCTACCAAGTAAAATTAATCAATTATCAAAGAAGAGAGAAAATAATAACTTAAACATTCAGATTTTTTTTTTCCTTTAGGAATAAGTGTGTTGATCCCAAATAATCACTATGTTCTTACAACGCATTTGTAGATACAAAAACAGGAAGGATGCACTGATGCATGATTAATGTTATCTAATTAATCTTTCTCTCAGAAATCTACTATCTGCCACTTAGATTTTTAAGGAATTGTGGAAGTTTTGGTACTCTTAACTTCAAGAGCTGTATTCACAGCTGATAATTACTTAAATTTACAAAAATTAGTCAATCTGTTTGCAAAAGAAACTTATTTTCTAGTAGTTATTTTAATCATGGGTATGGACCATACAGATTACCAGTTTCCTGAGAAAATGCTCAAGTATTTCCAACCAGAATTATAGTGACAGAGCAAATTGCCCAAAAAACAATGTAATGCTGTAGAAAGGGTTGGGACTTTTATGCTTGTGTGGATGTCACATTAGTATTTATTGCTTTTATTCATTTAAAACTTATAAAAGACTTGCAAAAAAGTTTTAAACTTATTAAAACTTTTAAAAGACTCATAGAAGTTTTATAATTTGAAATGACAGATTCTTTCCTCCGAAATATTGTTAGTATTAGTATTTATTAGTATTACCCCAAGAGCTAAAATAACACCCTAATTGTTTGTCATGATTTTGGAAGGAAGCATGTAATATTCTAAATTCCCAAACAGCTGTGGTGCCTTTGGCAGTGCCAATGGCTGTGTTATTTATTGAGTAGCCAGGATCTAGGAGTGGAAAGTTTGGACACACGTCCAGCATCCATTGGTGGATGTTTTTTTCTTTTTACATCATCCTTTCACTCGGAGGTGAGGTAAGGTAACCCAGTTGTCCAGCTACTGTGGAAAACTGCCTTTTACTGATTTGCCTTTTGGCCACTATTTAACAAGTTATGGCAGAGCTTCTTTCAAAATCAATAGAAAATAATATAATAATTTCCACACTGGATGGACCCGAGCTTGGCAGCAGCCCTTCAGTTCCCCCAGACACGAGTTAGAGCAGCCCTGAACTCCCTCCTGTAATGGGAATTATCCACTTGTAGTGCTTGGAATGTCCTCACTCCACTTCAAGGCACTGGGGTAATCTCCAAAGCAATGCAAGGAGTGGTTACCAAATAACAGCAAAGCCTTCTTGCATTTGTTTTTGCAATTTATATTTTGTTAGTGAGAAAGCAAAGGGTAGCAATCAGTGTCATGCTTTGAGCAATATGCTACTAAGAGTATCCAGTAAAAGGCTAAAACTGCTCAGTCTCCAAGCAGTTGTATTTGCTGAAAGATATAGTGATTGCATACTGAATCATGGTTTATTTGGTGAGGTTTCTTTTTCTTCTTTTCCTAAAAATATTCATATTGATATTACACCATGAAAAAAGTGACCAGCAAATGCACATAAATGAAGAAAGAAAATTTCAGGAACTTTCTTACAAATCAGATAATTAGTTCCAATGTTTTCCATTACTTTTAAATTATTTGTCCATAATGCAAATTAAAAGTGCTGTTTAATAATTTAAGGTAAGTATAAATTGGTATTCATTTGTTGTTAGGAAGTTAAATCCTATAAAAATAATTATTTTCCAGAAGTCACCAAGTGCATATCATGATACTTATTTTCACAGCATCTGATTCCATTTCTTACAAGAATAAATTACCCTCTCTTCAGCATGCTTTAAAAAAAAAAAAAATACAATTCCCAGAGTTGAAGTTGCCTTTATTAACAATGGATGATACCTACTTGTTTATGCCTAACATCAGTGAACTCAGCCTTCATAAATTATAACTGTTAACAGTGTGAAAGTATAGCCTCATGATTTTATTGAGATTGTTATGGCATGAAGAAAAATATAAACAAACCACAAAACAAACCAGAACTTTTGCACATTGATATCTGAAATTTAACACAATTTTGTTATGTATATCTGTTTAGGAAAAGTCTAACTATTTAAGAAAATAATCACTGGAACATTTTAGCTACTGCACTGCGTCCACCAAGGATAGGGGGTGTGTTTTAGAAAACTCATTAGTGAAGCCATCTGTTCCTCTCTCCTTCTGAGCTCTGCAACTTTGTGTGACTTCCCTACTTCCAAAATGTCTGTTCTCATCACAAAGAGCACCATTAGACTGAAGAAATCTTTCCAAGGATCATAGATGATGGATATTTCCACAGGGTTCATTCTTGCACAGAAATGCCTTGTAAAATAGTTTAAAAGCTCGTGAGTCTGTCTGAAACCTGTCAACTTAGCACTGGAGTCCATTTAAATTTCAGAAATCCTTGGGGAGTTATTGACCCCTTATAAGTTGCCTGCCCATTTTATAGCCCCATGGAAACATCAATGGTGCTGCATTGTTAGGTGGTTTTGGGCTTGGGGTTTTGGGTTGGCTTTTTTGCTTGTTTTTTAGAGGTTGGGATTTTTTTCTCATTTATTTATTTATTTGCTCATTTATTTTTATTTTAGGGGGTTATGGGTTCTTTTCTAAGGTTGTTTTGCCAGCTGTCTTTCCTAGTCTGTGACACTGTTGCCTGGAGTGAAAGAGATGGGTGAGTTCCTGTCTCATGATTAGTATTCTTCATGGACTCTAAGGTCATGTAGAGATAAGTAAAAATTGATTTAGCAAAAAAGGGATGTTATTACTGTTTTGGTAGGTTTCCTAAAAGCATTTATGCAGCAGGAATGAGTGGTCTATATCTCTATGTGATAGTTAAAACCCAGAGAAGAGAAACTTAGTTGAGCATATTGCAACATTGTTAGTAACTGATTGAGAAACCAAAGCATTTGTCATTCTGTGAGTTAATGTAGATTTGGTCTGAACAGCTGGAGGAGAAGAAGAAAATTTTGGAGGAAAATAGTAATTCCTTGTTATAAACTTCTGAAAAAGAAATGTGGCAATACGAAATTTAACTCCTTACGCTGAAGCTCGGTCCGACAAAGCACAGGAAATATTCTTCCAGGCACTCTACTGTAAGACTGGTTCTCTTTCTACCAGAGAAGCACGTTCTGGTGATACTGAAGGGTTCCTAAATGGATTTAATGGATTCCTTTAAGTGTCTTAGGATAAACCTCATGCCCAGAAGGCAAAGAGCTCACTCCCCCCTTTTTATTTTCCTCTCTATATATGACAACACGTCACTCTGTTGATTGTGAAGAAATGTGTTAGTTTTTATTTAGTGCTTGACCAAATGACCAGTCAGTTATGCTGTATTAGCAGCTCTTGGAGAGGTGACACTTTTTTTAAGTTTGCTGAGCTTTTGGGCCATGTGGCATAACTGGGAGGTGGGTCCCTTTTTGAGATTAATCCCTCTACAGCATGACCAGAGCAATCATGAGTGTGTGAAAGTGTCTCAAAAAGGGGAATATCTGACTTGCTGGGCTGTTCTTATTTATGTAGAGGTAAAAATTTGCCTAACATGCTTTTTGAAAGCGTCCTTGTGAGATCTGCAAAGCAGCATGACTTACAGCTTTCACTGTTTAGGAGTGAATAAATAAAGGTCTTCAGTGGGAAAAAATGACATTACAATGTTACCCTATGGAGTGATCAAGTCCCTTGACATTTGTACCTCAGTATAGAAATATTTCTTCATCTCCATGATGAGAATTGATATAAGAACAAGTGAGAAGGTGTGTGATTCCATGGAATCATAATCATCTGTTCTACACATTTATAGAATGGGTCAACATTTCTCAAGTTTTCAAGCCCCTTGCCTGAAAAAGAGCAAATACTTTATAAAGAAGAAAAAGTAACTTTTCTCCATCCTTTGGCTACCTTTCTGAAAAATATTTTATGCTCAGTTCAGTGTCATTCCCCTTGCAGCCTTTATGGTTTTCTGTGTTAGAAACATGGATTATATGGCACACCATGGTCACAGGATTTTGAAATGTAATGGATAGTTTTAGGTCATTTGTAGTGAAAATTAAATTTGTCAAATCCTGTTGTGGTTCTAGGATTAGAAAATGTGCTGTAGATAGGCTTAGCACTAGTCCTGATGTAATCACATTAAAACATTACTATCTCATTATACCAAGAGCGTCACTGGACTAGATTGAATATTTGTACATTTTTGATCTACACACTGTGCTTAACTAATACAAACACTGAAGGCACATTGCAAAGTATTGGACAAGGTTGTCAGCTGCCTGATTTTGCCAATATTCTTTCTAAGTATTTACATATCAAAAAAGCATATGACTACTAAATTTTAATACTATGATTACTTCCATAAATATTGCCCATTTTTAGATTAGAACATTTATCATTTTAGTTCTGTATGTTGTAAAGATGAGTCCTGAATATGAGGTGTGCAGTTCTAACCTGATTCTCTCTTTAGCTATCAGCAAAGTCTGTATTTCATGATTTGTGTAATTGAAGTCAGAGCATCTTGTTCCTTCAAGATCACTTTCATAATATATTCCCAACAGTGTCACATATTTTATAAAGCAAGATATGTTCTTAAGAATTAGTGATCTGTCAAAATTTCTGGCTGTTTTAAGTAAGCAAGTTTTCATCATAGAAAATAATACAAATAGAAATACTAAGGATTTGGGGTTTATTTTAATTGGAATTTTCGTTCTGAGTTTGTCTATGTTCACTTTGATTTGCAACATGGCAGAGTTTTTATCTTTGTGTGATTTTTTTTCTGGACTCTCAACAAACAGATATGCACACAAAAAAATTCCCTAGAATGGATTCTTGCATGAAAAGTGAGAGTTCAGTGTTACATTGTGCATAACATTGCAGATTTTTTAACTAATAACATTAATTGCTTAAATAATACTTCTTAGCAGTATTTTTGCTGACTGCATGTTAAACATAATTCATCATTTGAATCCAAGTTTAGAGTTAATACTGAGTAATTAAAAGCACAGTGTCTGGTCCCTGTGCATCCAGCCACCCCATAGGTAACAGCAATGTCAGCACTTCTTATGAACTAACTGAAAAGCATTTAATAAATTTGGTTTGGGTTTGTTTCCCTTTTTATATAACTAATTTTTAGATCACCTTTCCTTCTCAGACCACGGTACTGTCTTTACTACCCCTTGTATGGCTGTTGTTTCTCATTTAATGTTATTTCTGTGTATATAGGTCTGTTTCCATAAGAGAATTCTCACAAAATATTGTGTTTTTTTCAGATATTCAGGAGAAAAGAAGAAGAATGTATAGGCAAGACAAAGGAAGGAAAATATTTGATATTTACCTTACCTTACTCTACCTAGTTTCAATGGCTTTCCTTCTTAGACAGGTTGTTCTGGGTGGGAAAAAGAAGGGTTCTTTTACAAGAGTGAGAACCTTTAAAATAACTGTGTTCACAAGGCCTTCTGTTTGGCTTATGCTCATCCAGTATCTGAATGGATCCAGTTGAATACTGCCACAAGTCAAAGCTTAAGCATAAATAAATAACTAAATAAATAAAATAACAGCAGTTGAATTATTCCAAAATCCTAAATAACTGAAGAAAAGTGAAAGGTGATTCAACTTAGACAAGCTGCAATCTTCTCACAGACACTGAGAAGAAAAGAAATTATTGAGAAAATTTTTCACTTTAAATTATTTTCATAGTTCTAATGATGGGATAATCCTCCCGTGCAGTATTTTGAATTAATGTTGGAACAGCGTCATTTGGTTAACTTATGATTTCTTTTTCCTATCAGTATTTCCTAGAGGAGAAAATGTTTTTTGTTTATATAAAGAATGTGGTGGGTCAATCACTGCACATTTTCTTAGATTAAAAAAATTAAGTCTATGTATGATAATCCCGGAGAGATTTTAATTGAAAAAAAAAAATAATAATTAAGCCATCTGCACCATGTATTTTATGATATTGTATGATAGTACAACAAATACACACACAAACTTGTGCTATAGATTTTTCTACCCTTCTTTAGACTGAATTTGAGTATGTGTACACAGCAGATATGTCCGTAATTAATGCATATTTAGCTGTCTTCAGTTATCTGGCTTGGGCAAGATGAGAAATCTCACTAAAAATGCTGCATGGACTAATGATCTGAGCTGTGCATTACCATGGCTAGATCTTTTTCAGGATCATTTTTTAAAGCTAGACAAGGTCTCATGGTCTATTTTACGGACCATGATCACAATAATTTCTCCTAAAGTCATGGCATGCTGCTGAAATTTTTGATAGGGGATTTTTTTAATCTTTAACTGTAGACACAAGTCAGTTTCAAATTACTTAATACTGAAGTTGCTTGAAAAAAATTTTATGTAAAGATTTTCAAAACAGAAAAAAACAAGTTATACTTGCTCAGAAAGGAAGATATAGCTTTCAGTTTCATTTTCCCTCTTTGATTCAAACTTCCAGAAGCATGATTTTTCTATAGTTTCAATGTGAATTATTTGAATACTTTCATTTACATTGGAATGGTGGATATTACTGTAGATGAATTGAGATGTCTTTGAGCCATTTTCATTTCTACTTGCCAAGCATGTCATTATGGAATATTAATTTTGGTTTGCAAGATTAAGTTAATAATTTTGATCAAGGTTGTATTATAGGACCTAGTAATAAAAGAAGAAAACTAAAATTTGACACAGGGATTTATACTTCTTGCACCATCCCAGTCTAAGTAGACAGATTGTCCTAGAGCAAGATACCAAGAGAAATTTTTCTGTTAAGTGAAGGCTTGGAAAGTCAGGATTCTCCTAGGAGTGAATTTTTTGCAAAAGGATAAAATTCTAAAAATGAATTTGATAACACAGTCCATGATAAATCCTTAGCTACATTTGCATAGGCAAGGCTGGCATTGTCAAATAAACATTCACAGTGTCTAAAGTCTTTCTTTACCACAGAGATTCTCACAACAGTCCAAGACCACATTTACCCCCATCAGCAACAGACTACAAGAGTCTTTTCTATAGGTTCACTTTACTTTATAGGAAGGTTTTTTATACCTTCATTTTACCTCAAATTCAATGCTTACTGAATGGATGTCTTCCCACAATTCAAGCAAATTAAAATTCTTTTGTTTGTTTGTGTGTTTGTTTTTAAAATCACTTTCCATCTACCATTTCCTGTTACACGAACCATCCGTTGGCAAGTGTTGAAACATCTTTTCCTGTTATTCTTTCCAAGACTTTCCTGGTGTTCATCAAATGGGGAGGTCCTTTCAAAAGTGTGCTGATCCCTTTGCACAGCCTGGCAGAAAAACACCACTCAAGATAGAACAGATGAAAGAATGCATGGGAGGAACTTGAGAAACATGTGAGGGAAAAACACTGTGACTGACGTGCCTGAGGGAAAGTGAACACTGACAGGCTGGAAAGACTGTCATGACCAAGATTTTTATTTTCCATATTGCTGGAGTTGGAGATAGTGTTTCCCCCGTGCCACAGATTTTACTATTGCTGCTGATGTTTGAGGACCATTGCTGCATAGAAACAAATATTGACATCAAAGAGGGAGGGAGAAACGATTATGGAGATATCTTAAGCTGGATTTTTGTTATTTTCTGTGCAGAGTAAGATATGTAAACAAACAAACAATTTGATATTTTATGTCATGCAGGAGTTTCAAGGCCCTTGGGTACCGTAAACCTCTAAGATAATTTGTCTTGGTGTTTTTAATGTAACATCATCTAGTAGTTAGAACCACTCTAATCCTCTGCCTCAACTTATTGTTATCTTCTCCCACTTAATTCTGATTCTTACATTATCCTCCATCTCAAGCAGTCCTTTGTTGACATGGGGTAGGACTGACAGAGTTCTGGCTTTAGGCACAGGACTTTTTAAAGGACTGTACACACTGTGTCCATGGATGTGTCCAGAAATGAAGCTATTGAAATATCACCATCCATTAAAGTATAAGCAGACACTCAACCTCAATATCTGGCCCATGTTCCAACTCTGCTAGTACTTGTTAAAGAGACACCCATCATTCCTAAAGGTATGAAAATTATCAAAATGTGACTAATTTTGACCTGTCAGAGGTATGGAGTTACAGGAAACTTCTCAATTACACAATTAGTTTTGGGGTTTTGGGAGGTTCTTTGTTGGGCTTTTTTTGTTTTGTTTTGGTTTTGGTTTGTTTGTTTGATTGTTTTTGGGGTTTGAGAGTTTTTTTGTTGGTTTTTTTTATTTGGTTGGCTGGTTTTTTTTTACAGTTCTCTAGAAGTAAGCTCTGCTGTGAAATTCATGCAGACTTTTATTGGAGAAACCGTGCACTTATTAAGTAGCTGTGGAAATCCCTATACTGTTTCTTTCATATTTTTATTAACATAAACTTAAATAAGGGAAGTATCAAATAACTTAGAACCTCAGATTGTGACGTGATGTGATGGATCTTTGACTGTGCTCATTCAAGGGAGCAAAAGCTCTTAAATATTCAAGATAGTAAAATAAAGATGAGGCAAAGCAACAGATGAGTAGAAATGAATACTTCTGTGTAAATAATCTAATCCTTCACACTATGGACACATAAGGATAGAAAAAGAGGACACATTTAGTGCTTGTGAATTTGTAGGTTGCAAATACTCACAGGGGCTGCCAGACCAGCTTCTGGATTGGGAGCCTGAGCCCCTGGTAAGGAAAAAGCTCTGCCAAATTCAGTCTTGGTGTCCTTGGTGGGGCTGAGATGAAATGATATCTCCTGTGAGTGTTGTACTGGCCCCACCAGGTAAATCTGAGACAGGTGGAAGGAGGAGTGCAGGTTAGAACTGACCTTTCCCAGTTTAATTACCAGCTCCTGAAACTTCATTATGTTTCATCTGCCTTTCTCTATAATTAATTCCTTGTACAACAGGATTTAATGCATATGTACCTGTCTGTCTTATTTTGTAAGAATTAATTAATAGCAGATGTGTGTATGAATTTTAACATTTCTGCTATTGTTTTCCATATATATTTTACTTTGTACCTGTAAATCCTGGCTTAGAATATCTTCCATATATGGTGTACTATATAATGATGTATTCCCTGCCAATCCAAATTAAACCTCCCCTGCACATATATATCTACATATGAAAAAAAGGAAAAATTAAAATGTAACGCTTATTAGAAATTTACACAAGAGGGTTTCCAAAATTATTTTTCTACATAAATTGAGTTCAAATTAAATGTCAAATATAATTTGACGTTAGAAGTTTGAAATATATGATAGTCCTTAGAGAAAATCTAAGCACTCAGTCCTCCCAGCCAAATTGTTATTTGCATAATAGTGAGCTATAAGGTTATATATCATTCCATGGCAGAATGCCAGACCATAATCTGCACAGTAAAGCTACTGAAAAGCTCAATCTGAAAAGCATTCATCTTACAAAGGAGTTTATGTCTTCTATAAAATATGAAGCATATTGACTTTTTTTTTTCCTTGAGCAAACAGAGCACTGCAATCTATTTCCAGCATTCTTCTTGTTTGGCTGTGGTAGACACAAATGTAAAATGAATGTTGACATATTTGTTTAACACCCCTGAACAGATTAAACTGCTCTAGAACTTCTTCAGTAATCAGCCTTGAACAACATAAACAGATTATATCACATCCCTGGATAGATTAAATTGTTTCAAAAGTTCTCCATTAATCAGCCAATGAAAGTTAGATAAAAAAGCCCTCAAACAGATATGCTGAATTCACTTTCTGATAATATTAAATTTCACCATGGGGTATCTTTAGTCATATACATATGTAGTTAAAATACTATTTTTAAATGTTATTATCTGAAAGATCTTAATTCCTGACAATTTGACCAAGATGCTCTGAATGAATCAATTTAGAAATAGTTAATATCTATGATTTAGTATGAGAGAGAGGGGTCTGCTTGTTTGTTTGTTTGTTTGCAGGGTTTTTGTTTGTTTGTGGCTTTGGTTTTGGTTTTATTTTGTTGGTTTTTTTAAAATTTATTTTTATTTTCTTAATCTGTTTCATGCTTATTTGACACTAAGAATTCTTCAGGAGCTATAGCAGGAATTGCCCTTGGACACAATTATATTCATGTAATATAGTTATTCCCATTTCAGTACAGCCGTTTTGATTCATGCATTTAAAAAAATAACCTATAGGCAAAAATAAAAAAATTCACAAACATGGGCAATTTTGTCAGTCATGATTGTTCAGGGCCAAGGTGTTTTGAACTTACTCTAGGCATTGATCATGCTGATATTTGGAGTTTACCTGAAGTCAGATACACATATTGAACAAGCAACACATGTTGGACTCAACTATCTTTTTAACAATTCAACGCAAGATGAATTTTTAAAGGCAGAATTCCCTCCTCATACCCTAAAAAACTTAAAAATGTAATGTTTCAGGTACTGGGAATTAATGTAGCTAAGAATGGAGGCAATACAGCACGTATCCAATCCTTGCAAGTCACTGTTGCCAGGAGTTGTTGGTATTTCTCCAAAATGAATTTATTTGTTTTTTAAACTGCAATAATCTGATACAACACCTACTGACATCCAAAGGCAATTTAAACTCAAACTGAACAGTGTTTCCTCTGAGCTGTATAAAATATGCAGCAACTTTACATCAGTTCATTAGGTATTTAAAAAATGTTTAGCACCAAGTACATCATGGTTGGAAATTTTTCTTTACAAGTCATTTAGATAATTTTTCTTAATGATGATTCATATGAAGATTTATATATTTTTAGGATTTGTAATGTTTTTGTTTTTATCCAAACATCAGAACAGATATTTAAAGATATTCTGAGATAGTAAAGCTTGTATAAATTCAAAACAGTAATCTCTGAAACAAAACTAAGGAACTGTATAAAAATTACAGAATCCAAAAAACACATAATTACACATTTAGGGCAAAACCAAGGCAGGTCATTTAAATAAGTTCAGCACAATTCCTTGTTTATAAGTATTGCCTTGAGCCCAACGTTCAGAATTTTACAGAGATTTGTAACACCTCTAAGCACTGGTGATTTTTTTGCTGCATTCACTTTAAACTTTAATATAAAGTTTTTACATTAAAATCATTAAAGTCTAAATTTCATTAGGAAATAGAATAAAACCGTAAAAAATTATCTTATTAAAAATTACTTCTGCTTTGTATTCTTCTAAGTTTTAAAGAAATGATTCAAAGGTGAAATGCCTGCATGTACACCTCTTTACAGAACCAGGGTCCTGTTCTTGTGGGGGAAGACTCAAAAATCTTCCTAGGAAGGATTTTTGTTTATTGGTATTAATTAAAATTAACAAACTACTCTCTGCAATGCTAGGAAAATAAGTTCTAGTATTAAGATAAAAAATTATCACATCTCATAATATTTTACTGATTTTTCAATCTCAAAGGTCCAGAAGTGGTTTATTATGTTTATAAATTAGTTTTCTAAATAGTGCATAAATATATTAAGGCAGACACCTTAGAACTGCTGTAGAAGGCAAAAAAAGGAGAAATAGTACAGTAATAAGATAAGGTAAATGAATGTATGTAGGAAATAGCTTAACAAGGGAAGGTATCTCAAACTGACCTTTCAGAAATTTGAACTTTTAGACCTCACTAGTAGATTACATTTAGAAAAGTCTGGTTATTGCTTTGCACTGAATGATGTTCTCACCATAATAAAACACTAAAATTCACTAAACAGGGCACAAATGAGTGGAAAAAGAGACACAGAGCTCCATGCACTCTGGCCTTGGTCAAAACAAAAGCAGTGCCCTGCAGAGGGCCTGTTCTGAAGCAGCTTTTGGATAAAAAGTAAATTCTCATCAAGAATTATTTTTCAGGTCACTTGTTCTAAGCAAGTGGGACTATGGGTTTCCAGGAGCTTCGTCTTGCACAAAAGAGATTTCGCAGTAGCTTCTCATGTCATGTTCTTATTTTGATGCTGTGTGAAAAAAGAAAGAAAAACAGGTTTAATTTTTGTGTCAACTATGAACCCTGGTCATTTTATGTAATTCAATGCCTTATGTAAATTGAACTTTTTAGTGATTTTCATTCCTTTTTTACTTGGGTGTTGTGTATACCAGTTTCCTACTTTTCCTCAAAGGCTTCTTATTCCCTCTCTGTTCAAGGACACAGCTCTGAATACACTTCAAATACGTATTTAAGCTCTGTAATTTAAATATTCATAGAGTATATGCACATAACTCCTTCTCAGAAGACAGGTAAGGCGATGAATTCTCAAATTCAAACCACTTTTTTATAAATGCTATTAGTAATCCAGAGGTCAAAACTAAGCAACTTCAATCACTACACCTAAGAGTTTGAATTTGTGATCTCAGTGAGTTTATGGTCAGTATTCCAGTGCAAAATATCCCCGGACAAAAGCAGCACTCAGGAAATCAGAGATGAGGAACCTGCTGGGTTCCTAAGTGCCCTTTGCCTGCTACAGAATAGAAATGCTCTCAGGTGGATCAGAATTTGGGATGCAAACACAGTGTTGTGCCAGTGCCCTCAGACAAGGCAGTGTCAGTGCTGTGGAGGCCACCAGGGAGGTGTGTGAGTGCTGACCCCCAGAACTGAGTCAGTGTGACCAGCACAGGCTGGGAGGTTCCCTTCTCCCTGCCTGGCATCTCTCTGAAGCACTGCTTGCCATTACCAGGAACAATCCGGTGACCCAGCAGTGTCCTGTCAGTACAGGAGAAGCCCCTGTCAACTCCAGACTTTTATTATTATTATTATAAGAACAGTCCTGAAGTGAATAAAATTAATTTAAAAACAGCTTTCATAGTTGAATCTCTGTGAAATACAGAGGTGGCACCTGGCGCAGGACGCTTCGTGACTGTCGCTTCTAAAGTAGATGAATGTCAGAGTCCATTATATGGCTGTTAAATTTCAGTGAACTTTCTTTCAGTAGTCAATTCTAATCCTGCAGATTTGGAAAGTCTGTCCTATTAGATATAAATTAAGTGCACTTCTGTGAACTTTCATTAGGAGCTTTTGTTTTACCATTCCTCCCTTTGAGATGTGGTAACAGTAGCAACTGATAATTCTTCTTACTGCCACTGCATGCACAGGGTCTTGTTCACCCCATCCTTCTAATTGCAGTTGTTTTAAAATGAGAACTTCTACTTAAGAAAACAGTAATCAAGCCCAAATCCCAACATTTCTAATATATGCTGCCCCAGTAGGAGATTTTTCTTTGAATTTCTAATTAAAAACCTTTCAATGAAAGACAGCTTGAGTCTGAAGCTGTCAGGTCTCCCCTTGTCCTTGATACATACAGGGGGGGAAAACAATAAAAAAGCCACAGAGAAGATTTTACTTTTAAAGAAGCTCCATTTTCTTGAGACATTTGTATTCCAACATTACTCCCTCTTTCTCATGGGAGCACGGCTCTACTCTTCAAATGAAAAAGAAATAGTAAAACACATCAGGAAGAGTGGACCTCAGACCTACTCCTTCTTTGCTTCTCTTGGACTGTTATTTCCATATAGAAAGCTACTCTAATGGGACACTTGTAAATGGCAGGGAATTTAGCCCTTGTGGAGTCTTCCCCAGAAATTGGATTTTTGCTTAAGCAAACAACGAACCATGCAGCAGGGAAAAAGCTATTTATTTGGCTGCCTGTTGAAGAGCCTCACAAAAATACAACCCAGTCTGCTGCGATCAGGGAAGTCAGTCTAGTATGCACTGAAAAAAGGATCATTTTGCCTCATTGGAATGTTAAAACAATCTTTTAAGTGCAGTGAAAATTAATATGAGATCAGTCCAAATTTTAAAATTCATTTAAAACAGGAATCTTGTAATCCAGCAGTTGTCATTAAGAACAGATTTCACTAATGGCTATCAAAACCTCATTTTTTGTTTGTGCTTCTAGGTATCTGTCTAGTTTAGAGAGAAACTAAAAATCTAGGCAAATGGAAAGAAAATCAGGATGTTTCCTTCTTGTTTAGACTTTACATTTTAATGCTCCAAAGTGCCTCACTTGAAAGATACCATCAGTATGAACAGTTGTCTCTGATTTAGACACTTTGTGCCCTTTCAATCTGTCCCAATTAATTTATTTTTTTAGTAGGAAATATCCCACCACAGACACGAATCTGCTGGACATGGGTACATGGTCACTGACAAGCAGAGCTCTCCTGTCCAGAGCAGCTTGTGAGTTTGTCACTCCCGAGAGCCAGATCCTGCTTACATGAAAACTTCCTGCAGAGATGGATCTGCTCAAATTGCCATAATTTTGTTGTACGTGAGAGGAATCCACATCAGATGAAATCTCACCAGTCTTCTATAAAATTTTGTTTTCTATTTAAGATTTTCTGAGCCTACTTATTGTAAGTTCTATGTGATGATCTAATTTTTCAGTGGCCCTAAGCTGTATTTTCAAAAAGTCAGTTGTTCCACATATTATTTGAATTTCAGAAACATTGTGAAAAAAAGAGCGATTTTGTCCCTTTTTCATGTTAATAATTAATGCTCATGCATCTTGTTTTAAGAGCAGATTTAAAGAGTGAATGATAAAAATATCATTTTCTTTCCAAATCTTCTCCGCCATTTGCATTCCACCATATGTATTCCTACAGCAATAAAAATCTATGACAAGTTTTAGAGAGTTATTTAGATTGAAAGTAGGAAACAGTTTAATGGGGAGGAAGGATGGCAGGAGGAGGATAGAAATGGCTGAGAATTCTTAGAGTGAATGGTTCTATTGTAATATTTAAGTGCTGCTTCAATTAGAGCTGAGTGAATCCTCACAACAAGGGAAACTGGCCTTTGCAGTTTTAACTGGGAGGCAGGTGATGATTAATTCCTTGGCATCTTTCTGTTCAGTCAGATATAGAATTGACTCAAGTGCTTTATAGAGGATGAAATAGCTCAGTGAATTATGCTTCCTCTCTATTATGGAGTGAAAAAAATGTCATTAACAGAACTCCAGAGTGAAAGTCACCGTATTTGAGAGTTCTCTAAGCACTCAGTTCATGTTCATTCAGGAATTATTCACACGTTAGGGACGAACATTAAATTGTGGTCTTGAAACTTCTAAGCAGTGTGTGATTTCATGATGATATTATTCAATTACACATAATAGGATGGATGTGAACTCTCATATCTCTTCACCTTTTAGTATTTACGGATATGCTACCCATAAATTAAACCATTCACAATTACATACAACAATTTATTTCACTAACTCTTCATATGCTTCTTTGTAGTTATTAATACACATCCTTGGTTCTGATTCTAACTACTGGATTTGCTTTAACAGTTCCTGTATTGTATTAATGCCATCATGTTGAGGCTGCATATAAATGTAGTGGGTATGTATCTTACTGTCACAGTTCTCTGTGTATTTTGAATGTTGAGAATGTGTATGGCATCTTTATCAGTCTTTGTATTGCCATAATTAATACCTGAATCTATGGAAGAATCTGTAGGTGGAAAATTCTTTGTGTTGCAAAATCACAGCTTCTTGGTAAATATAAATCAGTGGCTGCAGATAAGAAGGGAAAACAAAGTACTTTGGGCTAAATAGCTGAACCTTGGTGGGTTTAAGGGGTGAGATGCATTACTGTAAACAGACTTGAGGGAAGTGTGGGCAGTTCAGGGCTGTGCTGTGTCTGTCGAGGATGCCCAGGTGATGGACAGCCCGGGGCGATTGTTTTCTCTGAGTTTGCAGCTGACCAGGGCAGGAGCAATGAGCTCCTCACCTTGACCAGCAGCGGCTCTTTGGCTCTGGCTTCACTGGCAGCAGCGCAGGCAGAATGTTTGCAGGATGTTTACTGAACTGCAGGGTGAATTCTGTGGAAATAAACTGAATGCTAGAAAGTTAAAAAAAAAAAAGTAGTGAGAATTAGTTTTTTGAAACATAGTGGACTGTGCTTTAAAACACAGTTGTAAAATTAAAGTGAGAAAGGCTCCATTTTAATAAGCAAAAGTAATTTCAAAATGCTGCTTTTCTGTCTCTGTGGAAATCTCTGTGCTGACTTTGTGATACATCTTTATTATGATACATAGTTATATATAAAAAACATCATATAATGAAAAAAAAAAATATCATTTTGGGATGTTTTTATTTAGCATCTTCCAATAATTGAAACATTTCCTGTACTTGTGCCAAATATCTTATATGTTAATACCAAAAAGATTTTCTTCTAATAACACTAACTATAACTTAGTGTAAATGCATATGAATTCTCAATGGCACTGGGGAAAAAATGCTCCAAAGGGACAGTAAATGTCTGTATTTCGTATTTTAGGGGAACAGCAGTGCAATTACTGTACAACCCTCACTTACCAACCATTTTAACCTCAGTTTAATGTGTGTGGCAGCTCTCCCAGAATGACCTTGATGCTGTACTGAATGTTTTGCATTTTTTATCAGGCTCACACAGATACAAAGAAATGTAATCCTACTTAATGGGATATTATATCCAAACCTAATTTAACATTTTATAAATTGTATTTATATAAAAGTTCCATCTATTTACAGTATATTAAGTAAAATCCCTTCAGCTGGACCAGAGCACTTTCTGTAGTGTGCTGTGCATCTGATCACTTATTAGTTTGTACATGGAGAGATGCTATTTAAAGTCTTACAAACTCCCTTGAAGTGAATTGTACCCTCCAGCTAAAGCTGACACAGTGCAAATAACACGTACAGAATGCTGTACAGTCTTCAGTGGCAAACTGCTGTTTTTGAGATCCCTCAGTGGCATCCCCAGCCTCAGCTGTATGAGCCAAACTTTGTGCACTGGTACCTTTGAAAACTTCAAATGCTCTACAATGCTATCAGGGCAATGGAGGAGCTGATCTCAAAGTCCACTATTAAAACTTCCCTCAAGGACATTTTCATTAGAACTTTGTACATGGACAGTTCAAAAGACTTGGTTATTGATTTTTGCTCAGAAGTCCTCTCTCTCTTCTTGTTTTGTTCAACGTTTTGACAGAATTTCAAACCCCACAAACTGGGCAGCAGAAGATTCCAGCTAGGATTTTATGCTGTTCATTTGATTTCTTCAGGCCACATCCTTCCTGTGTCCTTGTCAACACTACAAGGAGGGAAGCTGTCTTAGAAGATTTCCTAAAAGGCAGAAGCAATTTCACAGCAATCTAAAAAAAAAATCTGACCTTTCCACATACAGAAAATCTCTCTTAAGTAAATAACCTTTTTAGCTGTAAAATTTTGCTGAGACATTCATTTATCAAAAACGTAGATAAAAATCACTCAGTGTTTATCTCCTCACCATTAAAAAACTGCAGTAAAAAGAAACTACCTCCAATGAAAGTGTACTGTAGTAAAATGCCTCTAGCAAACAAAATATTTTTTTTTTAAATAGAATTGTTGATTTAGAGTTTGTGAAGTTGGAAGATGAGCAATTAATTATTACCATCTGCACTTTCCATCCTTAGCCCTATTATCATTTTCATGGACACTGTGTAATGAGGTTCATTTAGCCTCAACTGCATTTCCAGGATATATAGTAGTTCAAAATTAATAGGATTTATGAAGAAGTTAATGAATGAGCAGTGTAATTATTTCTGTTTAAAGAAAAGCATGATCTACTTGATCTTTATGAAAGGTATTGCAGGTCTTTAATTGCTCAGTGCTTACATCCTACATTGATGGTTGACAAGGCTGATATTCTCTCTCCTTTCACATGATTTCACTGAACATGTTTTGATATAACAAAAAATTCAAGATGAATACCTTTTCTGAGATGGAGCTAACCAGCCCTCTATTGTTAAGAGGCTTCTTAGGGATTTTTACAGTTGTTTTTTGTCTTTTCACATATCTTACTGTGTTCTATTTTATTTTCTTTTCCTCTATATATCATCCTTCTTTATAAGACTTCTGAATTCCTAAGCTCTTAGACTTCAGAAGAACATTTAAATAAGTACTTACCATCACAAAGTGTATCTCTTATTCACCAAGACAAGTAAGCACAGTTAATTTCCTGAATGTACTTAAATCTTTATTCTCCAGACAGAACATCTCCACACACAGATGAGGTAGCCAGTATACCAACCTAATACTATAAAGTGTATTCAGTATATTAAAAAGAATATTTTAATTAACCTGTTGTTTTATGGGTTTGAATGCCTCTGTCAAATAAATGGCATTTTATACAAGGAAGCAGAGCTTGTGTTTCAGATTTCAGTATTTTCCAGTGTTTCATTATTAGAACATTTCTTTGCAGAGTTTGGCTTCAGTTTTGGCTCTGGTGTAGAAGTGAGAGATCACTTGGACAATGAAATTTGAATACTCCTCACAGTGTTACCAGGTGCATAGATGCCCAATTTAGCAACTGGTACTGAATAGATTATGGTGCTCATTTACTTTTGAATGCATTGCTACCAGTCTGTTCTTTTACTATTTTTATAAATAATCCCTTAGAAGGTTGTATAAAGTTACTGTTTCTCAAATCTCAACTAGGCTACAGTCTCTCAAACACAAGAGGAAAACACAGTGTATATAAAGAGGAATCTTCAGCCCCAGTGGTGGTACTGAAGTCGTTTTCCAAGGCTAAAAGAGGGGATCAAAAGACACTGATCTGTTAAAAGACAGACCCTAAATAAATTGATGTATTTGTACAATGACAAGAGGGAGCTTACAATATGTCAGTGAAAAAGCTAGCAAGCCACAAAGTGATTCAGAGGCAGATACAGCACGAGAGCTTTGTGAAAAACCTGAGCTGCAGATCTGCACTGCACAAAATTGAGGTCAACCACACACATTTTGCAATCGGGGCCACTTGAATCTGAAATACAAAATAGTGAAATCCTCTTTTTGCTCCCACTTTCAGAAATAAGCTCCAAGATTTGCTCCTCAGCTGTGGTTTTGTCGCGGTGTTTCAGTGGCTCATTACGCAGATCTTGCTTTCCAGTTCTGGCAGAGGGGCTCTCTGCAGTGGTTAAAAGAGAGGCCAGCTAGGAAGGTCTGTTCTCCAGGCATCCTTTCAGATAGCAGCTGACATGGATGTTTTTCTGTTCCTCTGATTATTCAGTGGGTCTTTCCTAGCTGGCATTTTACCTCAGTTTGTGGCAGCAGTTGCCTCAGTGACACTGTGCAAAGCTGCTGCCTGTACTTGAATCCACAGCCTGCATTTTCTTTTTTAAGTGACCATGCCTATGAAGCTTGGCATACAAGGTTTTTAATGTTGGTTTTTTTTCTGTATTAGGATAGTGCTGAAGAGATTTATCTAATTCAGAGAGTTAATGCAGACTTCTTCCTCTCTTCTTAATAAAAGCAGTTTGCTTAGAGAAAGATGCGGTATGGAGGGTAATGCATTCACATGAATATCCTCATTAACTGCAATGGGTTATATTTCACAGAATCACAGAATATTCTGTGTTGGAAGGGCCCTTCTAGGATCACCAGAGTGCAGCTCCTGGCCCAGCACAGGACGGCTCGAGAATCACACCTTGTGTCTGAGAGTGTTGTCTGAACTCTTGGTTCTAATTGTCAAAGTTCTGGTGTGTTGATGAAAAACCAAACCAACAACAACAACAACAAAAACCAAAACAACAACTTGGGGCACTTAGTAATTTTATAATTTGATCATTAATATTAAAGAATTACATTTTCTCCCTGTACGACTCACTGCTCCATCTCAGATTGAAATCTCATTGCAAAACTTAGCAACTTTTCAAAAAATGTACTTTTTTTCCCCAAGAACTGGTGAAGGACAAATAAAGACTTACATACATAATTCTACCTCTTCTCCTAACAATTAAATTAGTTATCTTTTCAGAAATGCTGGTAACAGTACCTTCAAATAGTAAAATGTTCATACTTATTGCTGAAGGTAAGTATCTCTAAATTTCAGACTTGTCTTTATATTTCTAATTAATTGTGAATTCCTGTTTTCCATGTTAAAAGTGAAGAGAAACATTCTAGTTATCCAGGAGAGTGAAACATTTATGATTATGGCATGTTGATTTATTAGAAAGCAGTGTTAGGAACTATAAAATCCCCTGTACTGTTCTTTCCCACTGTCACGTGTTTTGTGCTCTTGGCAAGCACGGGGGTGGTTTCATAGCAGATTATTTCTCTCACTTCTCATACTCAGAGACAGTTGTGAAAGTTTATGAGAACAGGCCTTCAGTGGAGGCAGAGGAATAAGCAGAATAACAGGACTGTGGTTCAGGGGCTCCTGGCACTCAGTTAACCCCAGCTGTGCTCCAAGCAGCTCCACACTCACATCGTCTCTAACACACCTTATCCTTGCACAGGTACACCATGTCAGGGAAAAAGCTTTTCTGTGTGGAAGGGCGTTGGAATAAAAATATTTTATTGAACTTAATCTATAGTCCTGCTGAATTTTCTGTCCTCCCAGTTGATCTGGGCAGCTTTCTCTCAGTCTCTGAACAAGTAGTTCTGAAATGTTGTGTCTAAATATTATACTCTAGTGTGCACATTAGCACGGTGTGGATTTAGCACACACCCTCCTGTGCATATGAACACACACATCTCTTGCCATTAAAGATGAGTTGAAAAAACCCACCTCACCAGAAAAAAACCATCAGGTGACAACTTGTGCAGAGAGCTGTGAAGTCATCAAAGCAGTAACAAATGGCTGTAAAAATACCATATGATTCCTCTTCCTGCCTCCTTGGGGGGATTGGGCTGCAAACCAAGAAACTGAGTAAACAAATTCCATTTCCAAAAGGAACTCAGGTTTGAGAAAATGCTATCAGGAAAAATCAAGTGTAGGAGAATGAAACAGAATTGTTTAGAAGGGAAGAAGGACAACCTACAATGAAAACAAAAGATATAAACGACAAAAACAGAGATGCAAAAACTTGAGTATTAAGTGACACGATCCACTACTTTATTGAAATGCTTTCTTACCAGTTTAACTCAACTGATTTCCTTGAAGCTGAACTGGCAAAATGTTAGTGATTTTTAAGGAGTTGCAGTAAAATAATACTACTCAAGCAATTTGGACAAATGAGTTAAAAGCTTGCTAACAATACGGGTGTCCTTAGGGGAACAAAAATTGCTCTCAACAGGAAAGAAGTGTCAAATCAGTTTTATTTGGTTTAATATTATCCTCCTTCAGCATTCCAGATAGTGAAAATACTAGGAACCAGTTTTTTCCCTTGTTTCAAAGATTTTATTTCATCTTAGAAGTCAATGAAACAATTCCATTGACTGCACAGGCATTAGCTCAGGCTCAGGTAAAAGAGGGGAAGATGAGCAGATATTTCTCTCATCACTTACTGGGTGAGCAAATAAGCTCCATACAGTCATCCACTCTTTGGTAATGTTCATTTGTTTACTTCACAAATTGGCTTCTAAAGCCTGGCAGTGCTTAATTGCTGCATCTCAATTCAGCCAGGTTATCAGGATCTTCACCTTATCGATTCTATCTACATCAGTTCATGAGCCCATTTTGGCTATTCTCTACTTAATTTCAGGTTTTAGCTATTAGCTCTTAATTATATAGCTTAGCAAAAACTTAGATTCTTTTATACTGTCTTGAATCTGGACAGAGGTCTGAATTGCAGTATTTGGACTCCATGCTGGATTACTTAACTTATTCCAGCAATTGTCCTTGATATTGATGGGAACAGCCCAGCATTTGAAGGAGCAAGCAGTGTTTTAATGCAGTATTGCACAGTGAATTTGCACACAGGTGAAATATAAGGCAGTGATGTGATGGAATAGTTGGAACTGGAAACAGATTGTTTCTTTGAAGGAATGTATTTGACTTTTGGACATTTGACTGTGCCTGTCTTATATTCCATTCACCAAGCTGAATGTTTTTGATGGTGCCCAAGAGGCACCAGGCACAAACTGAAACAGAAAAGATTCCCTCTGAACAGAAGGAAAAACTTTTTCACGGAGGGTGACTGAGCACAGGTTGCCTGGAGGAAGTTATGGAGTGCCTATCTTTGGAGATATTCAAAAGCCATCTGGACACTATCCTGCTCAGACTGATCCGGGTGACCCTCTTTGAGCAGAGACATGGGGAAATTATGATTTCCAGAAGTCTCTGCCGACCTTGACTTTTGTGATTCTGTAAATAATAATATTCATGTTATTATACTTTTATAATACTTCTGTTTATATTTTACAACTTAGAAACAAGCTTGATAATTCTTTAATGAAGAAAGTGCTACATGAACTTAGGGGTCCTTCCTACTTTAAATTTACAGAGAAGAAAAATCATCCCTAAAGACAATTTTCTGCTTTGTAAAAATTAATTAAGAATTATAAGCATCACTGTGTAGAAGAGGAAATTCAGCTGAAAAGCATGATTTGCTCAATGTTCCTGACAGTGACAGGACCACCACCAGTGTGCCACTGGTTTGCTGGCTTAAACGGAGAGTGGAGATTTCAGGGGCTGCTCTGTGCAGAGTTTAAATGAGTTGGAGTGCTTTGGAACACATTTACAGCCTTCATGCAGTCCCCTGGTTCTTGGGCTGTTAGCTGGACTCTTATTAACCTTGTGTTCCTCTGTGTATCTCCTTATCACCTTGCCCTTAGAACTGTCTTGTCAGCTCCTAAATTACCAATCTGGTTAAGCAGTTGATTTTTTAGCTTTTGATCTCCTAATTTTCTCATCTATCTTCTGTTCCCACCTTACCCTTTTAAATTCATTCTGTTGCTTCTCTCATTTGATCCTGTAGTATTTTTTGTAACATTATCTTCCCTTCAACCCCTTTCCCTAAACTATTTAGCCCAATTTGCTCTCCAGTTTAATCCATTGTATTCAGTTCCTTCCACGTAATGTGGTGTGACAGTTTTTAGCAGTCACCTGTTAAATCACGCACAGTTCTGGTGTGAGCGCAGATAACCCTTTCTATTAATAAAAACTTGATATACAGAGCTCAAATTTGATGCAGTCGGAGCTGCTCACATGAATACCAGCAAATTGAGTCCCTTATCTTCTGAAATGAAAGCTTTTTTTTCCTAACAAAGATACTGACTCTGAGACCAGTGAGAGAAGCACTTCTCAGAGACATTATGAAAGTTTAAAAACTTAATAGTTTTTTAAATAGCATCACAGTAAAAGAACAGTTTGATTATAATGGTAAAAATCCAATGTGGGTCTCCTTAAATTTTTAGAAGTGTTAAAAAATGTCCTATTGACAACATTTCAGATTGGCTTCAAGATCAGAAGAATGAGGTTTTCCTTTTCTTTTGCCTTCAAGTAACGAAGGCAGAAGGAATGGCATTTTCCAGGCTCCTTTATAGCTAGGAACTTATTTAAATTGAAAAAATAAAAAATAAAAGGCACAATATTTGTGCATTTAATCTAATATTCACTAGCTGTTGACAAAACAATTCCCTGTGCAATCATATACAATTTCTATTAATGGTTTTAAGTAAGCACTGTTTCAGCCTTCAATCTTCTTTTCCACTTTTGCTGTTACAGTCCTCAATGATGGACTGTTCTCAGCTCTCTTTACTATTTTTCTTTCTCCTTTATTTAAATTATTGCTGATGAATTTTTGTATTTGCTGTTAATGCCATTTTCTTTCTATCCTAATTTTGTCTTTTTGTTAGAGATACTCCATACCATGAATTGTGTTCTTGTTCTTGGCTTTTTTTGTCTTTGCTGTTTTATTTCTACACTTTTGTTTATTTTCAAACATGCTCCAAATATATGTATTTATTTCAATGACATTCAAATGTGTGTTTATGGTGAACAAAATGGTAAGCAATGAGATTTTTTTGTTTGTTTTTACTACAAAACCTGCAATTTCATCCTAAAAAGTGCTTTTAATCTCTTTTTTTTAATAAAAAAAAAAATTGTACACCTGTTCAATCCATATTCTGGGCATCACTGTGTGACTGGTAAATTTTGAATGGCTGGACAATTCTAGCACATTTGTAAGAAGAAAAGATAAATCAAAGGCAGTAAGATTAAGCAAGATTTGTGCAAATTAAGCTCGTCACTTGAAACATCCTGTAATGGCCCCTGCTCATCAGGAGTGAATGCACGGGAGGGGCTGATTTTGGAAACCACGCTTCGTTAGCTCTGCTGCTCACACAAGCATTTCTAAGACGTTCGAGCAGCATATAAATGCAGATATAAATATTTCCCTGGGCAGGGCAGAGGGAAAGGCCCTGCTCCCAGAGACCCCCGTGTCTGCTGAGCACAACCACAGCGAATGCAGACCCCCGGTGTCGGGGTGAAAACAAATACTGCTTCCCCTGCTGCTTCCTTAATAGCTTTTATTAATGGTCAGAGGTGGCAGCACTCTCATCCTTGTCTCATCACAAGAAATTGTTCTTATCTTCTCAATAGGGACCGTGAATGTACAGTTCATTTGCCAAGCCGAGCAACAAAAGAATTTTTTCTTTCTAATGGAATCATTCCCATCACAGTGCTTTCATTCTTTTCCCTTCATAACACAAAATTAAAGAAATTTTTGTGTGTTTTTTTTTGTTGGGAATGGACCTTACATTTTGGTGGGTTTTTTTTTCCTGGCAATTCACACTGACTTTTTGTATTTTTTTCACAGTTTAAAAACTCAAATACAATTTCTGCACAAAGTGATTTGATGTTATTTAAGATAAAAACAGGATGTTTCATTTAGCAAGAAATTCATGTTCTTATAATGCATTCTAGGATAGACATTTTACAATATCACCAGCTTTCTGGGTCATATCTGCTGTTTTCACTTAATTGCATGTCATGTAAGAACTTCCACAATATTGAAAATTGTTCTCTGTGTTTTTTTTTTACCTTTCATTTCTTCACCTATCTTACAAAGGCAATTTTTTTATCTGTTCTTCACTTCCATAACATTTTTAAAACAGTTATCCTTACAACTATCTTCACAGTTAGTGAAATTACAATAACCTCATTTTATATATGGCCTTTAAAACCTTCAGTGTCTATTTGCTCATTTGTCTGTCCTAAACTATGGGATCTTAGGCTTCCTTAACTAGATACTATATTTCATATAATTTATACAGTTTGTCAGGCTTCTGTATGACAAGCTGGTCTTTTAACCTGTTTGTGGTTCTTCCCAGTTTGCTGAAAGCTTTCTAGAAGCATTCCTTCTGTTCTCTCAGTCAGCAAGAAAAAGGTATTTGCACTCTTCTACTGAATTCTACTCCTTGCCCCTCTCTCTTTGTGACTAAATTCTAAGTACGGTTTGTCGACCATTTCTACTCTCAACTCTACAATTTCCTGCCTCTGCAGCTTATTTCTGAAACGTCATATGAGATAGTGTGGCAAGACTTAATAAAACAGAATATATTATATTTACTGTGTGTCTCCTATGCAGACAGTTTTCTCACAGAAGGTAATTGCCTCTCAGAATTTACTTAAGCGGGTTCGTTCCTCCTCCTCTGCTGCTGAACTTACACTTTCTCACGTCCCAGGTGGTGTTTCTGAGCTAACAACATCCTTTATACTCAAACAACCATGGAAAACCTGTGAGCACTTGTAGAAGGGCACAGAAGCAAGAGAGAGGCAAAATCCCTCCTGTCTGGGGACATAAAGTTGTAGCCTTTGTGTACCCTCTGTGAAAATGCTCTGTGTAAGTCACGTGTAAGGAGTCCAAGCTGAGCTGCTGTAGAGCTGGGGCAGAGCCCAGAGCAGCTCTACAGTGCCTGTGGTCCTGAACTGCCTCTGTTTAGGGAAGGCCTGTGCTCAGACTGCAGAGTTAAAGTGTCCACTGAAATCCACACTGTGTCTAAATCCAGACAGGACCCTGCAATCACTCACAGGAAATTGGTGCAGTCTTAACAATGTCCAGACCCTGTCCCACTTTTGAATTAAAATACTCAATGATAATACAAACCCAACTGAAACAACAACTCATCTTTATGAACTCTTTTCTAATTCACAAAGCTTTTTTTTATTATTAGGGAAAAATTAACTATGTTTTGACTGGATAGGTTTAGCATATGTGTACCTTACATGTGCTATTAGATTTTTTTTTTTTCATTTAAAAAATCTATTTAATTAATAAAATATGATGGAAAAAAGGTAATATCTCCAAATGTAGTATCGAATTAAACATACTAGGTACAACCATATCCAGATGTGTTGTGCATGATCTGCAGATGTCAGAACATTTATATATATATCTATAAATGTATATACAGTGTATATATATTGCAGAAGGAAGGGCTGTGTGTTTGGAATCTGCTTTCTCCAAACTTTGCTCCAGGTATAGATGCCTGAGTAGCCCTGAATTGGTCACATCACTGCAGGATTTTTCAATCAATGCTTAGGAGCTGATTGTTATTTCAAAATATCACTTGCTCTTTCTCAACATGGTAATGATATAAAGGTGTGTCTTTCCTTTCTCTGTCAGCTGGAAATAGAACACATTTCTTGGTTCTATTAACTTTGCATTGCTCCCTCTCACTTTCTTTCTATTCCGAATGCTCAACCATCAGCAAAGTCTAAATTGGAAGTGCAGGTTTGGTTTTAATTTGCAATATATACTGAGGTGTTCTATTTAAAGAAAACAGTTGATTTCTTTGCCCTGACCTGTTTTTCTGGGCAGGAATTCAATTTGAAAAGACACAAAAGTTCAGTGAAGGAGAGAAAAAAGGTTTAGGCAAGAGGTCTCTCTGCCATAAGGTTTTAATTTTCTTTCCATCCTTATGAAAATTTTGAGGCCTCTTTAGTATTTATAAAGTTTTAGTTTACATTTGTGTGAAAGGAAAGTTAATTAATGAGATTATTTGACAATTCTTAATTTTTTCCCAGCCTCTATTACATCCAGAATGTTGACCATCATCATGGTGCTTCATTGGTAAAACAAAAAAAAGCTGCTAGTGCAGAACAGCTCAGGTGATACTCAGTGAAATGCTGCCTTCTGCAAGGGCTTATGGCAGGCAGGATAATGACAGAAAACAGTTTTCCTTTTAGAAAATAAGATAATTTATAATAGCAAACAACAGATGCATAACAAAACAAAAAGCCTGAAATTACTGTGGTATTGAATATTTGTCAAGCTGTTTATAAGAGTTCATATAGAGGTTTCAAAGGTAATGTCAGCCCACTCCAGCATTGACCAGTGAGTCAATATGTGTTTTGTTCAAAAGAATAAGTGATTAGCTTGAATCTTTATTGTTTCATTTTGTGTTATTAGTAAGCAGGGGAAAAAAATATTTTTAGAAAAATAACTCGTTAGTGACAAGAATAATCTGTACTTGAATTTCTTGCTCAATTTAAAATTATCATGACAACTGATTATATATATTTATATAGTATAGTGTAGCAGTTTTAGGAAGGGTTGAGCATCACAAAACATTTAAAACAGTAACAAGACAGTAATGCAGTAACAAATACAGTAACAAGAAATTTTACTTATTTGTAATGACACATCAGCCAGTGGATTGCCTAAATACCTGTCAAAAATAGCTCTGGTAATTTGCTTTTCCTGCTTTGAGACAAATATCTTTTTGTCCTCACAACACGTGAAGGACTGAGAAGCCAAATGTCCATTTCTCTGTGGAAAATAAGCAAAGCAACTGAAGAAGAAAAATAAACCTATCTCCAAATCTTTTTGCATAAATCTTGCCAGCTTCAAAGTCCTGGAAATACAAAAAAAAAAACAAACCCCGAAACCCTGATAAATCTAGTGTAGTGATTGGAAGGACATTGTGCAGAACAGCATGAGATCTGAGGGTAATTTAAATAAGGTTAATATTGTGGTGGTTAAAACAGCATGTGAAAGTTGTTTGCTGTAGCTTATGTCCTGTTTTCATTCTCATTCCATGCCAAGCCAATTCTCCTGATGAACATAACTGAGAAGTTATTTGTGCCAGTATTCACAATTTTTATAACAGAAACTAAGTGCCAGTTCTTCTTGAATATGAGGAGAAATAATTCATAATGCCTTTGTCAGATTATTGGAATATATACATATGTATTACAGCAGCAAGTGTGGTTGCAAAAATTGAAAAATTGTCATAAGTACCAAGAGACTCATAAATGTCAGGAAGAAAATTCAATTGTCTCCAGCATTCAGATTTGAGAAAACCCACAGCAAATTTGCCATCATGCCTAGAGATCAAAGGGTGTCCTTGTCATTTTTCAGAATTAATCACAGAATCTTGACACACTTCTAAAATAATCTTATAAAAAGAGTGAAACTTTGCCAAAATTTTATATTAAAACATTACAAGCTTGAATTTAAACTTTAACAGTCAGTACAGAGCAGTTGAATAGGATTTTACTATGTCAGCAGATTGATTGACTGATTGGCTTGACAGGGCATGGCCAGTAT
Source organism: Cinnycerthia olivascens (assembly GCA_035048155.1). Classification (NCBI taxonomy): domain Eukaryota; kingdom Metazoa; phylum Chordata; class Aves; order Passeriformes; family Certhiidae; genus Cinnycerthia; species Cinnycerthia olivascens. The sequence goes on along the minus strand of JAWWMU010000036.1, from coordinate 5,210,309 downwards.
TGTGATAACAAAAAGTGTCTGTCACAAAAAGTTATAATGGAAAAGAGAGAAGACAAGATTAGGAGGCTAAGGTAGAATAAATACTGTAGCTGGGATAAATAGAATTCTAGACACAGAGGAGTCTTCAGGGTTGTTTAAGTGTGGTGTGGTTTTTGGTGTAATCATGAGAGTTGCTCCAGTATGGGGAAGGAAATTTTGAAGAAAAATAATATATGAAGGGAACAATGCTGGGGTAAAGAGAACATATAAAATAACTTTCAGATAGTCAGCTGAGAGAGAAGAGAAAGAGCAACCAGGTAGTCTTATAGAGAAGAGAAAGATAGAAGAGAAAGTTCATTCAGCACCAGAGAAATTTCTCTTCACAGCCAGTTTTGTAAATTATAAACATATTGATGGAAAAAATAATATGTATTTTTCTCTAATACCACAAATAACAAGCTATGGTATGTCAACACATGTAATAATTAACATTTTTCTTTCATTAATTTTTTTTAAAGTATTAAATGAATTTATTTTGAAGCAAGACACAGTCCTGAGAATGAAAGTCTTTTATAAATAACTTATGATCACAACTAAAAATTTCTCTATTTACTGGATTATTGGCTGAGCTCTTGTTTCAGCAAAACACATTAATTCATTCTTTACTTGAAATTTCAGGGGTGTTTTGGTATTTTTTGGTTTATTTTGTTTTTGAGAGACAGAGAGAGACAGAGAGCAAGCACATCTTTGTTGTCTGTGACCTGGTGAATGAAATGGGCAGGACACAAAACTGCTCCATGCTGTTTGCATCCTGAATCCGAAGCCCTATGTATTGTTCTTGGTAACGTGAATAGCAAAGGAAAAGAATCACAATTATTGTTAGAATTATCACTAGATGTTTCTCATCCACAATTATTGTTAGATTTCTCATCTTTTGGATTTCACAGCTGCAACCTTAGTGTTCTCTTTTTCTCTTGTGTTTTTAGGAATAAAAGTGATATTAAGTGCAACTCCCACTTCTTTGGGTTCTAAACTTTGCTTACCTTTGCTGTGCTACTGATATTTTTCCCCCACCACTATACAAAGACGTTCACATGCACAGTGAAAGGATAATTATAAACTTCACATAGAATTTTTGTTTCTAAGGCTAAGTATTTTCAGAGCCAGGAGGTACTGTGAGTGCTTTATGATTACATTTACCAACAGCATGACAACATACACTTCAGTGTATTCAAAGGAAAACATAATCAGGTAGCCAAAGGAGGACAATTATCTTTCATTCTAATTGGCAAGTTCCTTTTAACCTTTAATTAACTGTGAATTTTCAATAGGTCTGAATACTCTTGTTAGGTTTCTTGCTGGTAGAAGGTCATGGAAATATCTTTTCTCTTGATTGCACAGATGCAGTATAAATAAAATATAGTTGCATATACAATATATAAGGTCATAATCCTCATCTGCACTTTGAAATGCATAAAGTATGAAAATCTTATACTGCTGAAAGCACTGGTGCTGCCAGGAGTTTTTACTTGTAGCTTCAAAAGAAAATTCAAATGGGTTTTGCATTCTCAGTTTGTTTCTCTTGGCACATTTTTGATACAATCAGCAGCAGTTACTTGAAAGGCTCAGAACTGATTAGCATAGAGCCTAATACACTTTCTTCAGATGCCGTCCTAGAGAATATTCCCTGCAGAGCAGAGGTTAAGATGCACAGAAGAAACAAAACGCTCTTCTCCTGAGTGCTGAGTTATTCAGCATTCTGGAGACCGCTTCCTTGAAGATGTGCTACTCCCTTTTGGTGGGTGGTTCATTAGCAAAACCTCTAGAAAAGCTACATTTTCAAAAGATTTCTACCATATTATCTCTGCAACCAGATATTTCACAGTGCAGTGTGTTCATATGTATTTGTCATGTAGACTGGTGTATTCTACATAAATAAAACGTCTAAGAAACAGTGGCTAGAAAAAAGTGCTAGAAAAGAAAAGGTTTGGATCAAAACCCTTTGTGACACATTTTGCAGGGGTACAGGCAGTAGTAAAAAGCAAGACCTCAGACCAGTCCAGTCAATGGATTACATTGATTTGTTTCCTGATTGAACAGAACAGGTAACAAAGCAATTTACATTATGCATGGGATGAGCAGCTTCTTGTTTCCAGCTTTTGGCAGCTTCCAGCTAAAAGGCAATGGGGAATCCTGGCACTGGTTTTTGAGTCCACAGTATCCACCTTGCCTTGTGATCAGGTTTTGCTCTCCATTGTGCTTTTGGCTTTCACGTTATAGTCTCATGATTCAGCTGACTGCATAGGTCTCTGTTAGAGGTAAATACTGCTAGAACTAATTTTTATATACTTTTAAACCTTTTTCCTAGTTAAATGCTACCTCTGAGATGCCCTGTTTGTTGTTTGAAGCATCATTCACATACGCATTTTTTGTTATCTTGCACAAATCGTTTTCAGTATCCCATTAGAGCAATCAGGGGACCAGAGATTGGCATTAGTGGATTTTCTGATTACTTGAGGCATAAGGAAGGAAGAGAATATGTGCAGTCTGTTACCCAAATTACTATTTTTAACAGTTAGCCAGACATTTGGGGGCAGGAGAGCTTGTCCAGTGTAAAACATAGCAGGATGCCATTCTGCAAAAGAAAAATTAGAAGTCATGGTAACCTTGGCTTCCTCTTGTCTTTCTAAACACATCCAAAGTCTTACCTCTTCTTACTCTGATCTCAGGTACTGTGTGCATAACCTAACAGAATTAACAGATGAAACCCTTTCACCTCACAATATAAGATAAAACTTATTTCCATAGAGAAAGAACATTTGCTAGGCAGTACAAAAACTCACTGGCAAACTAGTTCCTAAATTGCTGTTGTGGAAAAATTGGGATTACATACTTACTATATGCTGAATTCTGTCAGTGGCAGTGTTAACAATCATTTTAAGGAATGAAGATTTTTGTAGCATATTTTACTTTTGCAAAGTATCGTAGATATCATAGAGATAAAGTATCTGCAAAGTATCATAGATATCAAGATATCTCTATAAATTGATGGATTTTAATTTTTTTTTTAATTCTCATAATGCCTTATGAAAAATAGAGCAACAAAAATTTTTCATTAAAATAGGTTTGTGACAACATTGGAACTTTCCTGTAGTGTGAAAGAAAGACATAGACTGTAGCAAATCTAGTATTACTGAGTGCATGTTACTTTTGCTTAAGATATAATTTACTCAGAAAATCATAATGGACTGTTTATGATCAGTCTATCTTCTCTTCCTTTGGAATCAAGGCTATTTTTTGGAAAGTCTTTAGTGTACTGAGACAAAAGGCTCCCAAAGGTTGTCTGTGGAATCTGTATCTCAGACCTGCTAAAATAAAGTGATGGCACCTGATGCTGCCATCCTCATCATGCCAGCAGTATGCACAAAGGTAATAGATGTGAGTAGTCCCAGTAGAGACATGTGTTGGGGATATAAAGAAAAAAGTGATTCTGTCAAGAGAAATACAACCTGTTACAAAGTTGCACACTGAGTGAATTAGATCTTTTGCTCATAGGTGAGTGAAACACTATGCCTTGCAAATAGCATATCTTCTCAGCAGTGGATTAGGAAGGAACAGTCATTCTCGCTGGAACCCCAGAGAGAATAAAACATTTTCAGAAATTGCTAAATTTGCTTTCCTGGATTTCATGTGATACGACAGGCCAGATCATTTTGGCTGCTCTCACACTGATGATTGTCTTTTCTTACAGGTAGTTCCACTAAAAATATAAGATTATTCACTTAGGCAAAACATATTTTCAAATTTCTGAGTAGACCTACAAGTAGGAAGAATTTGTCACCACTTAGCAGCATTATTTTACAGTCTTTCATTTAAAAAGAGTGTAAGATGCTTTAGGATTCTGATTACTAAGCTGTAACCAGTATGAATCTCTTTACCAGTAGTTGTACTTCATTTTCAAACTGATAGCTTTTCAAGAAAAACACAGAGATAGTGAATAAAATACTCTTGCCGTGTCCAAGACAGTGTGCAGGCTGATTGCTGTGGTGGTTCAGTGGAACACGAGTGTGACTGCACTGGCCTTGAGGGAAAAGATTTCCCCAACCTTTGTGCCAGCCTGTGTGGGTGTGCTAATTGTATTGCTTGGCTGCATTTGAAAGGCTCAATCTATAGATAGAATAACCAACACACTTTTCCCCTAGATATTTAGCAAAAGAGGACTGTGTAGAACAAATTCATTCACTTCCAAAAACAGGAATATCTTCACCTTAGTAATTTCTTGCAAGGAAACAGAGCGTGCTTCATTAAGGGAGCGATAAGCTGCACTTCTAATGATAAATACTGTTCTTATAGATATAAGAACTAAGAATTTTATTTGAAACCTAGACTAGTGATACCATTATTTTACATGGCAAATAATAGGTAAAATTTTTTACTTTCTTCTCAGATTAAAAAAAAATTCAAATGGTAAAAATCATCATTTTATCTCAAAAGTATTTGCAGTTATAAAATCAAAGTCCATAAGCAGAGTGTAATACTGCCTAAAGGAAAGAACTGGATCTAATTTAGCAATTAGACTGATTTCATAACACCTCATGGGGGGTAAAATGAAAGGAAACCCTTAGAAATTAGGGATTCATTTTTTAAAATATTGCTTTACCTTTCCCTTTTGGAGAAGTGATTATACTTTTGCTGCAGGAAGCATCAAACACCAGGTCAAAAAACACCAGGGGACTGTGTTTGCTTTTCTTTAGTCTGTTTTTAAGAGTTTGACTGTTGTGAACTGATCAAGTGTTCATTAGAGCTGTTTTCTTTGCATGTCACTCTAAAACATTGGCTGAGAGTGCTGCAAAATGCAGGTGCAATCTGATAATTAATGAATTATAAGGATTGGCAGTGATGGTTTGTGAGGCTTTGTTTGCTTGTTGTGCCTGTGTTCACCTGATTTGTTACAGCTTGCTTTCTGTCTCAGAAGCTTTCTCTCTCATGGTTTCATTTTCAAAGAATCCACTCAGTCAAAGTAGAACTCCCTCAGTTTTCTTTGGAAGGAGCCCGCTTCTGTTATGTAAAAGCAGCTATTGTCCTGAAGGAAAAGGATAATTTAAAGATGCTAATTGCTAGATGGGAAGCATCTTTATTTTAACAAAGTCCATTTTCTTCTTCACAGGTGTTTCTTATACATGCAGGTAAAATCAGACCACTTTTGCCACTGTTCCTTGAATCTCACGTGGTTGATCTAGAACATAAATCACCATATTTTTGTATTTCTATTCTGCATCATCAGCTCTAGAAAGCTAAGTACAATTTCAAACCCTAGGATTCGTTAGGAAAAGCCAAGTCTGATTGATTGTTTTTATGTCCTGAGGCTGCTGCTGAAAAGGCTCCCATGGAAAGTGTCAGGGCAGGCAGAGGGACACAAGGGACACTGCCTGAACCAGTCTCTGGCTTTGAGTACTCTCAAACTCTCACCTCTAACTGTGCAAAACTTCTCTTTGAAAAGGTGACAAGTTATTCCCACAGTCTGAGGATTTTACTAATCACTGCTTAAGCACACCAGGACATGGAATTCATGACCTTTTCCTTTATTATCCCATCTGCCCATGCTTTATCCACAGATCCCTTCTCTTCCTGCAGACTTACAAGCCCTAGGAACTTGTCAGCAGCTGAGCCTGGCAGACAGTCACTGAAGTTTTCACCCAAACTCAATATTATGCTTGTAATAAGCAAACACAAAGCACAGTCGCTGTTGGAGGAAATAAGATGTTAACGTGTTCAATTTCTGATAAAAATGTGCTGTTTGTTTATAGAGATGGCCAACAATATTTGGAGGAGACTGAGTGTTACTGTCTATTTTGAAGGTTATGAAGTTCTGCTAAATTTTCCTAAGTTCGTAGGTATGACAGAAAAGTCACCAGCACTGGCAAATGGCTTTTCTTCTCCTTCCAAAGCACTGAGAACTTGAAGAAACAAACATGTTTCTTTCTCCTGCTTTCATTGTAAGATTTTATCTTTTACCTATGAAGGGAAAAAAAAATAGGTTTACCCAAAAAATTGAAGCTTTGGAACAAATAGTCAGGAAAATTAATTAAATGTATTTTATAACACACACTCACTGTAGCCAGTAATGCTAATTATTGAAAGCAAAGTATAAGTCTCTGGGATCAAACAGGTAAAAAAATCTGAGAATATGAGAGCAGAATGTTTCCTGAACCAGAATATCTTCTGTACCCTTTTGCTGCAGCTTTGTGCTCTTCTGCATCATAAGTGGCTTGCTGCTTCAGGGTTTGTTTTTTGTTTGTTTGGTTTTGGTTTTTTGATTTTTTCCCCCCAAGAGTAAGAAATATTAGGAAACTGTACAATGTTATTTTCAAACAATATTTTCTGATATTTGCAGAACTTCAAGGTTGTGCATTTTTGCATCTTTACCTGAGACTCCATGTACATCCTCTTGCTTACAATTCCTGATTGACGGTAAACATGATTTCTTTTCTTACAAGGCTGTCTGTCACAGATGATAGTAGATAAATGTTTTTTGTCAACAGAGCACAGGAACTTGATAACAGTGTTGAATAGTTAAAGCTGGTCAGACATAGTTTAGTTTGGTCTCACTTTCCATTTATAGCCGTAGTAAATCTCCCAACAAAGTCAATGATGGCAGAATATTATAAAAGTTAAGAAGATTTTCTTGCATAAAGACCAAAAACAAAGAGACTTTGGGTGCTATGACCTTCTCAAGAGTTTCCTTTTCGTATTTCATTTCTTCTTTTCTGCAGACAATTCTGAACCAACACAAGGGACACTTTTTTCTTGTAATGTTTTCTCACTGTCATTAGACAGCACAAAAGGCTGACAGGTGGTTTGGTCAACTGAACTACACTGCTTTTGAGGGTGTTATTAATATATTTTACTCTGTCTTGTTGACCTAATGGTGTTTAAGTGCTTTGAATCATTTTTCCCCTCCCACCATCAATTTAGATTGTAAGTGCTTTGGTGTCTTAGTCTAAATGTTTGTATAATGCCCATACATTAGAAAAAAGGGATTCTATATTATCTAGGCATTTCTCAGCCTCAGCTGACTTGCCAGGGGAGTGAAAATCTCTGAGTATATTCTCTTAAACAAGTACTTGTAAACATCATATATTTAAAAAGTTTAAAGCAGGCTAAGGTATGGCAGGAATGTTGGGGTGTTTATGCCATCATTCTTCTCTAACTGTGAATTAGAAACACTGTGTTGGGAAGAATAAGCTTCCAAAACCTTATAAATGAAAAAATCTTCAGTTGGGTTGCCAAAAAAAAAAAAAAAAGGGCTTTCAGCTGTATAGAATTTTATAAAGAAAATGAAAAGAAAATCCAGAGACAGGAGACCACACTGCTGCAGTCTTTGAAAGTATAATAGTGCTGGTGCCAGACTTCCCTACCTCCGAGTGCCAAACTGGCACTTGCTGTAATCCTCCCCTTTCCTAGCATTGCACTCAGCAGTCAAAGAAACCTGGAATGAGTGGAAAGTGTTGATTTATCTCTGGGGAAATCCGATGCCAACATTTAAAAAGAGGATAAGGAGGATGAAATTTTATGGGAAAACAGAAAAAAGAAAGGGGAATAGA
>JAWWMU010000036.1:5172469-5198356 GCA_035048155.1 Cinnycerthia olivascens | reverse complement strand
CTTTCCCTTTCCCTTTCCCTTTCCCTTTCCCTTTCCCTTTCCCTTTCCCTTTCCCTTTCCCTTTCCCTTTCCCTTCTTATTTTTTCTTTTTTCTTTTTATCTTTTTCTCCTTTAAGGTTTTATTCATTGGATTTGCTTAATTTTAATCCAGGTAATCTCCACAGCTCTCTCTATTGTTTGTAATTGCACCACAGGATTCCATGTATTTAAGGGTTGTGAATTTTTCTAGAGTGTCTTCCTATAGAGTCTGAGGTTCTGTGGGTACTTGATTTTATGGACCCCATAAGGCTGCAGTCAGGGGATATTTGGGCCAGGATTGGACAGGAGACAAAATCCCGATTAGAGGGTTTGAAGACGAAACCAGAGACCAAGATACAGGAACAGGAGATTCAATTGCTTAGACAAGATTTAAAGATTTAAAAGATGTATGAAGAAATGACAAGATTCTTTCCTAGAAAGCGTAAAATTTGAACAGTATATGAAAACCAACTGCATTCATAAAGTGGGATGAAAAAGAGGATAACCTTCCTCCAAGGAGCTGAGGAAGGGCACTAGGCCAGCTTCTCACACTTGCAGGGTGGATGCTAAATTCAAGGTCTCTTGAGCTTTCAGTAAGCTGTAGGGAACATCTGTGCTTGTTGATAGACTGATAAGCCAAATGAGATTTGACTTCTTCTGCTAGGGAAAAAAAAAACAGCCCTGAAAAAAAAAACCCCAAACAGAACTAAAGAAATGACACACACCCAGGGAAATGTCAGGGGTGTGATTTGGGTTTTATCTCTGTACATACATCTCAGCCAGCAAAAGTACAGTCACGAGGAGCTCAAAAGAGGCGAGATTTGCTGCTGTTGTGACACTCAGGAAGGGCATTTCCTCAGGCTGGAGGAAGGAGCATTGCCTGTCCTGGCAGAAGAATGGGCCCAGCATGTTGCATTAGCAGCATGGAAAATACTATTACCACATTACACCTTTCATTTGTGATCTCTTCGTGCCACTTCTGATGAGAGAAGGTCTAAGGCACAAAATATTTCCGCGAACTTGTCTTTGATCAAGAGATGTTTCTGCTGTCTGTATGTATCAGACTTTTGCTATAATTGGCCTTACCAATTTTGTTCACACTTCAACTGTGAGGAATATGTAGCACACCAGTAACAGGCTGTCTTGTGTTGATAACAAGATTTTTTTAATAAATCACTCAACCTTCCTATAATAATAAGACTTTCTGCTGTGTTTTCTTCTCAAAAATAAAGAGAAAAAATAATTCTGCCACCTGGATTGTCATTTTCTTGTCTGTCTCATTTTCATTCTTTTGTTGCTCGACATGGTGCAACATAACAACAAGATAGAAAGGAAATCTGCTGGTTTGCTTTATTTTGTTTTTTTTTTTCATGGCACACTATTTTTGTTCCAAAAGTCACAAAACCAAAGATACTCAACTGGAGGACATGAGAAGAGAGATGAGGGTGTGCAGCTATGACCAGAAAAACAAACAAAACAATGCCAGTCAAAAACCAGAGGAACAAGCTGTTTCAATGTTCAACTTGCAGCTTTTTCACTTGTAGTAAGTAATAAGCTGTTAAAAATGTTCCAGTTTTAAGTTCTTACAATTTATTAACTAAGATTTAAATTTTAGGATTTAAAACAGTTACAAGGTGTCAGTTAAAGGAAGATGTAAGAATATTTATGTGAAGCTTTTCATACAATTCAGTGGGCCTTGGATAAAACCCTGAGACCGTGGACTGTCTAACAGGCCTTCTTCAAAGACTAATTAGCTATGACATCATGCTTTTACTATGTAGGTATTTAATTTTCACAGAGAATAAGGCTGAGAGGTTCCTGAAGACCAAAAATATATTATTCTATCCTCTATAGATAATAAATATTGGGTTGAAAGGTGCTCTGGAATAGAAGACATCTTAGTATGGAGAACAGGACAAGGTGATCTGCCAAGGAAGGACAAGGGCAGCCTGTGGAAACCAACTGCACCCCTGGAGTGGGATGGAAAAGAGGATGGCCTTGTTACCACAACTGAGGGAGTTAGGCCAGCTTCTCACACTTGTCATTGACCAGCACAGACTCAAAATATAATCACTTTTGTTTGTCAACTCTCTGAATTTCCCTTCATGTTGAAGCTCTAGCTTATCACGCCCTCAGCCAGGAAGAAGCCCAGGTTACTTTCCTGAAAAACTGAACCTGGTTATCTGCTACAATTCTGCTGTGCACTGGCTGTGTGCCCAGCCTTCTGCAGTCAGAGATGTGTCTCTATGGGCTCAACTCTGTTTTTTAACCAAAAATGAAATAACTTTTTGAAAGAAAATATGCACAAAAGTTGTATCGCATATGCACCAGAGCACCCAGATGAGGAAAATTTTGAAGGTTGGAACATCTGGCACGATCTTGAAGCTAAGAACCATATTTTCAGACAGGTAGGCACTGGGAATTTGAACATCTTACAGACATGTAAATCCACAAAGAAAAGCTTTAAAAAAATCCTCCTAGGCATTATTTGCCTACTTAAAGAGCACTGAAAGTCAAGTTTTAGAAAATATGGGCTGTGGATACATCCTAAATCTTTCTCTTTTCCTTTCAAATTACTTTTTCCATATCTTAGCAGATCTAGAATTACATGAAGTATGTAGCTACTACGATCTTAGACATAGTGCTGAACACATTTCTTTATCTGTTGAATTTTAGTACTGGCCAGAAATAGAGTCAAATTTCTTCTTTTCTTGCACAAAGTGTCTGCCAAGTTGTGCCACAGCAGCACCTTTCCATCACCCAGCATGTTTGCACCACAGCTTTTACCAAGAGCTGCTCTTGCTTTCCCTCCTCCGAGTATGTCTGCATTATTCCCAATTAAAATATTCATCCCTTCCCTAATCAAGATTATGATCAACTTCCTTTCCTCATTTTAAAAAGGATGTGAAAGCTTTCTTTCAAGTTCTTTTATCTCAAATACAGTCATTGCTCCTTGTCTCATGGAAAAGTTCATGCTCCAAATCTGTATAAAGGAACATGACAACATGAATACACAGCCCAGTGCTGAGGCTGCCTCTGGAAACATTGGTTTACATCCACAGGGCTGCCTTGGTCAGCCATCACTGCTCACAGGGGTGTTATGAAGGGTCCAACTCCAAAATACATGAGGTGAGTTTGCAAATTCTGCATTATCTCCAAGCTCTGCTCTTCTGCACGAAGTAACCTTAAACACACTGAATTTCATATTAAAATGGTTGAAAGCACACATTCTTTATTATTAATTTATTCATCACACTTAAAAAACTTTCAAATATCCAATAACCTTTGGAAGATGTGGTCTGTCTCTGGGAGCGAGATAACTGAATAGTAACAATTTATAAATAGAAAACCTTTCATTCACCCTACATGAGATCAAATTATACCACACTGTTGTTCTTTAAGGAATATGCTACATCAGTAACAGCATTACCGGACGATAGGAAAAAGACTGTAATGTTTAGTTAGGTTGCAACAACAAAGCACATTTGGGAATCATTTACTGGAGCTCAAAGAAGATGGATAAAAATCAATATTGCATGTTGCCTACATAGCTATTTCATTCTCCAATTGCCAACAAGCAATAAATTGGTGCTAGAATTAGAATTCTGACATACCATTAATCAGAGGAGTAAATATGAAACAGCTTGATGAACCTTGGTATAAGAAACACAATTTCAAATAAAAAGTCATCCCACATGTGTCATTTCTTGCTAGGGCTTTATATAATTCAGCAAATTGTATCATAAATTTTGGCAAAAGGGACACTGGAGCTGTCAACTTAAATTTCTTTAAAGGGAAAAGCTCAAAAGACAATATTAGTTCCACGTCACACAGAGTAATCCTGCCTTTTCTATTCTCTTATGGATTTAAATATTGTTTTCATTAATGAGGGTGCAATCCCAGGAAAATAGGTATGCACCTAATTTGGTACTTTAAAGTTACAGTATTTTACATCTGTTTTGATCCAGCTGTCTGATCTATCTGACTTTCTCCTTTGAATCCCCACAACCATTTTTTGCTCAGCCAGCTTTAGTCAGTGCATTAATGAACTTATATCAGTAATGAATTTGTCTCACAGAAGACAAACAGGAATTTTGCTGTCAACCTCCCCAGAGGCAAGGTTGGACTCGTTTGTTGATGGTAGTCACTCCTCAGCACAGGCATCTTTGCAGTTTGTGCCAACATTCCAGCACTTCCTTTTAAAAAGAAGAAGAAAAAATCTGTGTCTTGGGTAGTAGAATTTTTTTTATTATTATTAGCATTTGGGTTGTATTTATGTTCAGCCCTCTTCTTGTCTCTTAGGATTTTCTCTTCTCTGTTTTTAGTAATGAATTAATTCCACAGTCTGATACTGAATAAAAAATGCTGATACCCACCAGGTGCTGTGGTACTGTAGAAGTTCCTGGACAAGGACTTAGTACATCTCAAGAATAAGGGCCACTTATGAGGTGTCCTTTCACTTTGATCTCGCTGTAGATCAAGATTAATGGGTTTAACAACAGAAGCTTCAGTTCAAAATCACAGTAGAAAACTTTTTCATCTCCTCTGCTACCGGAAAAAATCCCACCTTTCCTAGACACCACAGTCTGGCGTGACTCTGCTCTTCTGCCTTGTTCTGTGAGGAAAAGGAGGGGAAGCAGCAGCTGGGGGCAGGAAATGAGGAGTGCAGCCCAAATCCCACTCCTCCTCCTCCAGGCAGTGGGAGCCTGCTCAGGCAGCCCAGCCGAGCTCTGCTGTGGGCAGGAAGGGCCGGGGCAGAGCTGGGGCTTAGCAGGGCAACCCCTGGGCAAGGAAGGAAGATTGCAGGGCATGAGGTTGGTACTGTGGGTGTTGTGATAACACAGCGTCAACATTTTCACATTTCTCGTCTGCTGCTCCTGCAGTACATTTTGGACATGTAGATTTGCCATGCAGCTCCTGAAACAGTTTAATCATCCAACATTATCTGCTTGAAACACAGAGCGGCTTTTTTGTGTCCGTAGCCTACAGGAGGGGAAGAAGTGGCAAGGGCTGTGGCTGGTTCAAATTCCTGTGTGCAGTAGTGTGTGCTGTCCACAGCCAGTAGCCTTTGTCTTAGTGGTGCTTTGCTTTTTTTTTTTTTTTTGGAGGAAGAAAAGTCCTGGTATCTTGTTTTTAATTGAAAAACAAATCAAAACCAACACCATCACACTAGGGAAAAATAAGTCAGGACACTTTAAAAATTAGGCAGACCAAGAAAATATGTTAGTAGCCATATGTGAATCTCTCAGCCTAGGAAAAGGTAAATTTTCATTGTTATGAGACATTGTCATTAGTTACTTGGATCTACAACAACGAATCTTTCAGCTTAGGAAAAGGTAAATTTTCATTGTTATGAGCCATTGTCATTAGTTACCTGGATCTACAACAACTTTAAATTAATTAAAGTTTTTGTTTGATTCTCTTCTGCAAGTGATATGTGTGGAAAAAAGTATAGGTGGTGTCAAATCAAGTTTGTTGATGTGAAGATCTAGTGCAGAGGTAAAGCCCCTACAGTCACCTGCACTCAGGTGACTCTACTGACTGCAGCCACCTGACAACTGCAGCACCTGCCCCTGCAGTGCCTGTGCTCACCTGCCCCTAGTGGGTGACATACAGGAGTGTGTGGGGTCACCAGACTTCCCAAATCACACAAGGCCAGTAATTGTCCCTATATTTCTGCTGGGGTGGGGCTGGTATTGGAGGGAATGGATGCTGCTGTCCACTGTGGGGACGTGTCCATCGTCAGGCTTAGCTGGAGTTTCCAGCCCCTCGCTGTGTTCTAATTGTGCCTCTCTTCTGGGGTGCCTTTAAGCCCAGCTATTTGTGTGTGAGCATTAACTCTCCCACAGAGCAGTGTTTCGATTCTTGTGTGGTTTTGAAATAATCCTATAATCCTTTTACATTCCTTGTATAATGTGGACGAAGTAAATGCATGATATGGACTTTTGTCCTGTGTCACTGACACAGTGAGCACTTAAACATCACACAGCTTTGTTGGAAAATCAAGGCATTAAATAAGCAAAAAGTTACATGAATTTAAAATAAGTAGTTGTAATTACTTGTGTTCTAGGAACCAGATATACCCCAAATTCCCATATTTGGTCTGACCGTGCCAGATGTTTCTTGCTGTTTGTCTTGATGTAGGACAGACAACAGGCTGGGGCAAACCGTACTACATATAAAATAAACATATTCTAGGCTGCCTGAATGCTCATTTTAAGTCTGGGTAACTGAGGTGTTATACATGTGTGGTTCAGAATAATCTGCTCCTATGTTATGGTGTATAAGTATTTCTTGTTATTTTTTTTCATTAATAGACAAATAGTGCCATAAAGTTAAGTGTCAGAATTAACCTTTCAGCTTAAACAGCCAATTTTCTTATGTTTTCTATTTCACAAACTTGGTATGTGCTCACAGACACTTCCAGGGCTGAAAGGAGAAGAGTGAGAACCAGTGAATGTTGTGAATCTTCTCAGTGTAACAGTTTCCAAAACACCTGCATTAATCAGGGTTGGATGGATCTAGTGTGAAAATGGCTGAACTACTCAGTCTTTCCATTTTATGTCAATAATATAGAAAAGGTGTTTGGCGAGAAAAAAGAAAAACCCATAATATCTTTTGAATTTCTAGTCTTGATTAAATTTTTATTATTGACAAAAAAAGTCAACATATCAACTGATATTTTCTGAAATTCTGAATTCAGATTCTGAAAAGTAGAATGCATTAACTGTGCGAAAATCAGGGTTGTCTGTTTGAGGAAGAACACCAGATCTTCACCAGTATTTCTTTCCTATTTATGAGAGATAGTGTTAAGCCTCTAATGCAAGAGTCAAGAAATCTGATCAAATGACTCAAAAGTGTGTGAACAACTTTACCTGATCTCTCCAACATCTCAAGATACTGCATCATAAACTGTTGAGTTTCTAGGACTGTCTGCTCTTCTAACTGCCAAATAAATAAGGCAGCTTCTGTGCAAAAGCTTGCTTCACTGGATTATCGATGACTTAAGTTTGGGCTAATTTGTTGAACTGAGAAACAAACTAAATAAATCTTTTTGGATTTTTCATGCATTCAGTGTTAACATGGTTCAGCTGCTTCCAGAGTCTGAAATTGCCCATTGAAAAATATTTTATGTTGGTTGGTGATCAGAAAATTTCCACAAGCAGAAATGTGAGAGTTTGACGATATTCCTTTTCCCAGTAAACCTTAGCTTCTCAGTTTGCAAAATAGGTTTTCTTTCTTTTTATCAACTTTTAAATAAAGTCTGTCAAAAGAGTATATGAGACCGCTGGTCTGGGACAAATAGTTGTGAGAATTTCTGGGATTCAGTAGCAGAGAACTGGTGATTCTCAGACCTTGAAGGGCTTTTTTTCACCATCAGGTTTGAAGAGGAGTAGATATTTGTCTCTCTAGCAGGAACAGAAGAGTAAAATTTCACAATAACTAATTATTGGTGAAATACACATGGATAAATCCATCCTTCATGAATCTCTTTCAAACAAGGCACATAGGAAAAGCTGTTATCTAAACACAAAAATCACACTAGTCTGACTCTGTAACAAAATCCATCTTTGATTTTGGAATTTGTTGTGATTAAGTGTTAAATGGTAGCTCAGCTTTGATTTGTTCTGTTGGCTACAGAATGGACAGAGCACTAAACAGAGAGTCCTTACCCAGACTGAATGAAATTCAGTCTGCTTTGGACTGAGGGAAATATCGACTTCATTTACTTTTAATAAGAAATAAAAAAACAACATGTGCATTATTGCTTAAGCTGAGAAGTAGAGTAAGAAACTAGAATCATAAAATAATTGACGGTGCAAGTGGTCTCAGTAGTTTAACCCTTACTCAGAAAAGGCCCAAACCACCCAGACTGTGACCAACAAGTCTTTGTTTGGCAGAGCTGTGGCAAAGGATCTGATTTTCACCTTTTATTCTCACACACAAGTTGAGACACGTTAAGAGCTCATGCTAAATTTTTAACTATAGATCAGAAAAAGAAATATTTTATTTGAGCCATTTATTACTTTATATATCTACTTGCAATGAAAAACTAAAATAATTTTGGAGAATAAAAATCAATTTCAGACATATTCAAAATGCAAGTAAACTCTGTTAAATTTAGTATTTGTTGGTGGTTTTTCCCCTTGTCTATTGGCCTCTCCAATGTGTTTTGCTTTTAAGATATTGGAGGATTAATCCAGCATATCTCTCTAGCTTTGCCCTCTGTGATCTCACAGGATAAACTTAGAATTAATTCCTCATACCCTTTCTGATAGAAGAGATAAGCCTTTAGGTAAAATGTTATTTCAGTTGCTGTCTTATCCAGATGTTTGAGCTGCCAGTAAAATTGTAAATTAAAGGCTCAAAACTCTGGATTATGGACTCCAGCTTCATTATTAATGAAAAAAATATCCCCTTTTCACAGTTTGTAATTTTTCTGTCTTCTAATAAACTCTCAGAAAATATGGTGAATCTTTTCCACTCTCCAGTTTGAACAAAACAAAGATACAGTGATCCAATTCTCCCTTTTGGAGCTTCTACCATAAATAATTGATTGGTGCCTATTTTGTCCACTCCAACGGCCAGCCTGTGGAAAAGTGAAGTTGCTTCTGTAAGGCACTTCTTGCTTTGGAATAAAGAAAATCACAATCAGGTTTCCTACGTTACACCATTTTGCAAAGTTTGTGTCCCAAATTTTAATGTGAGAAACCCCTCCCCATTGGCATTAACCTCTGAATGCTGCCTGTCAGTTTTGCACTTCCATTGACTCATTTTCCCACTCACATAGTGATTTGTCTCAATGCTCACTTCATACTTTTACATTAAGTCAACTAAATGATTGAATAACAACTTACAATACAATGTCAAAAGTATCTATTCTATTGGGTGTCCCTACAAGTACAACCATACAATGTTACATTACAATGCTTACAGTTCTTATTTATATGAAATCTTTGTGCAGTTATATTTCAGATTTTAAGAGGAAAATGTCATAAGAGAAGCGAATTATTTGTAAGATACATGAGGTGTTGATTAGTTCAGATATAAGCCCTGGCTCTTTTTGTGGTGTTATTATTTATGATCATAACATATACAAGAGAAAAAGCTGATGGATATGAAAAAATAACTATTGACACAAGAAAACCCAAAAAAAACCAGGATAATATTTATCAACTTAATAGGTTTTCCGTTCAAGATTAGCATGATGGATAGGCAGACCAATTCTGTAGGGTTGGGAACTGACCAGAGGAGAAAATGGGAATTTTAACAACTCCCATCTGTATCTATGTGTTATCTTCTTATTTTATCTCTTTACAAGTGCTCAGTTCTCCAAACTCTGTTCCAGTTCTTTAAAGGCAGTGCTCCCACGAGGCAGAATCCACACTGGGGCTTCTCTGCTGCCCAAGGCTGTGTCCCCTCAGTTCCCTCAGGCTGGACTGTCCTGTCAGCTTGCACTCTGCAGCCTCAGAAATCAGCACTGCCACATGCTGCTTACATCCTGCCGTGCATCCCACATTATTTGCATTTTTTATAGCCTTAGTGTGTTAACTGACCTTGCAAATGGTGGCACCCTTTGCCTGCAGGGGGCTCTATACGGGAGCTAGGTTCACTTACGGGTTGGGGCTGTATTTAGTGAAATATTTTAGGAAACTTTGGAATCGAAAGCATTATCAGGAGGTACATTATTAATGTCAGCATAAGTACTTTATAATAGACTATAGCACATATTGATGAATGTAACATGAACTGTATTATTAGTAAAGAGCTGTGAAAAGAGTATGACAGGATAAAACCCAAAAGAAAATGGCCCTCACCTATTGGACATACCCTTTTACAGAGTTTCTCTGTTTTCTGTTACACAGCACATAACCACCTTGAGCCAAGGGGACTGTGGGGAGAAAGACTGAAGATCCTTTATTCGTTGTACAGGGCAAAAAGAGGCAGAGGTGTTGCTTCCTGTGTACAGAAAATGAGTATACTGAAATCAGTTGCAGAAATGAATCATGAACATGAGGCTCTTTTGAGAAACAGTCAGAGTAAACAAAAAAAAAAAACCAAAAACAAGGAGTACTTTAACAGTTTATCTTTTTTGGAAAGTAGTAATAGTTCTTCTGTGGTCCTAGAGGAGAACTATTTTCTATTCTTAACTTTCAAGTTCAGTGTCTCTATTAATTTATCCTCTGTGCTCCATTTTAAAGGCCATGGAAAAACATTTATCTACCTTCCTGAAGCTCCAAAGCATGCTGTGGTCTTTTAAACATTGCTTCTTTAGAGTGTTTTCATCTTCAATGTTCAAAAATAAAATATGCATAACACCCATCTAAAGAGAAAGATAAAATATTCTGTTGGTCGAGCCGCAAATTTATGGGAGCCAAAGGTGTGCTGTGAGCAGTTGTGCACAACTCCACTCGTTCAGTGACTGCTGCCAGGGTGGGCACCCTCAGGCACTCCTGCAGACTCCAGCCCTCAGCTTTTGTTGCTCCCAAGTTTCTTTCTTTGCCTCTCCAGCTGTCGAGTTATCTGTGCTGCTGAGTTGCATGAGTTGTGCAAACTTTTCAGGTTCTTTTGATTTGTACTGATCTGTACTTCCTTCTTCTGGCATCTCTTTAAATCTTAACTGTGGTGGGCCACCATATTTACCACTTGCATACTAATCCTTCCTTGGATTTTATACTCTCTATTTCTTTGTATTCAATGCAGGTGCATGGA
The DNA here is from genome assembly GCA_035048155.1 of Cinnycerthia olivascens. Taxonomy (NCBI): domain Eukaryota; kingdom Metazoa; phylum Chordata; class Aves; order Passeriformes; family Certhiidae; genus Cinnycerthia; species Cinnycerthia olivascens. Next base: position 5,187,625 of record JAWWMU010000036.1, on the reverse strand, counting down.
TTCAAGGAGGAAAATTTCTCTTTTATTGTGGCCTCACACCTCCAGATAATCAGCCACTCTGACATCATCCATCCTTTTGACTATTTTAGCTTATAAAACAGCATAAAATGATCCTGAGAGAGGATTTTTTTTCCAATAGGTTAATGTCAGATAGAGTACAAATTCTGGCCTGGAATAAGATTATCTAACATCTCTACTGTTTGGAAGAAATCCTGTTATTCATTCAAAGGTCTCAGAACTAGAACCACATACTGTCATCAAAGATGAAGGGCTAGTGAGAAGGGGTGCTGCCTTTTTTTGCTTTTTTTCATTACACTGTTCATAAGATTTTGATTTTCCACAAAAATAAAACCATTCTACATAAGAACAACTTGAGCCAATAGCAAGAACCTTTACAAGACACAGTAATCTGTGTCCACTCTGGTTTTGGGGATTTTTTCTTCAGTTTAAGATTTTATGTCAGTCATACCAGACAGCAGCTTTCAACATGTTTTTTTGTCTTATCAATAGCTGTAATTTACACAAGAAGGAGTGCATCTTACTTTTTATATTCACCACCAAGACAGAAGGAAACTTTGTGATCAGAATACATCTAACAGTGAAATGCCTTGAGTTTGTTACAATAGGTCTTTGTCAAAGATGCTCTTTTTCTTTTAAAGTAAAAATAGGTAGAATAACTAAATAAAGTGACAGTGTAAATCCCCAGAGGAAGTATGTGTTGCTTCAGAATGAACAAAGCTAATATACTTAAGACCAAACCGTGCAAATTCTTGTTTCTGCTCTATTAAAACTGCTGCATTGTGATGAGAAAGAAAATAATGACTTAGGTAGGGCTGAAAAAGCTGATTAATTAATCCTCTCTGTTATTGTTGTTATTGTAAAAAAATGTAAGTCTGTTCATTAGAAATTCAGACTTTGATCACAGGAACCTGTCCTTTCATCTGAAAAATGTAGTCCATAAGTTTGTGAGGTGGGATTCTTTTCACAGTGTGTCTTAAAAAAGCCAATGTTTTACTCCCTTATTAATTACTGCCTTGTCCAACCAGTCTGCTCATTCCAGGGGGATTGAATGGGAGAGTAACTCCTTGTCACTGCACTAGAAGTAACTGTTTTGTTTTTAAAGACTGAATAGATGGGAGTTTATGCGTCTTATTCCATCAGATATTTAGTTTCTTTAAAACTTTGGCTTCATCGTACCCCATTTTGTTATACTATGAAGATCAACTTGAAAAATGTTACCATTGATTCGCCGATAATATCAGATGACTGACATAACTTTGCAAAAAAAAAAAGAAAATAAATTCTCAAAAATAAGAATCTGAATTCAGAAATTGCCTGAAATAAACAACAAGCACTTCCTTTCTGGTATTCCCACTTTGTGAATATATAGCAGTAAAACTTATTTCTGAGTGCTTTTGTCCAATCTACTCCTTTTTTCTATGGAAGAAACCTGAGCAAGAAACTGTGAAATCCCAGGTTTCATGCACTCACCCTCATCTACTGTTCCCTCTCTCAAGTTTTATTTTTCTCATAGTGTTCTGTATAAATATCACTGCTGAGCTATCGTGAGCTTTCCTTGTCTCTATAAACTGGTGCAATTGGCCACCAATAGTAGAGGAAGAATCCCAAGTTGTTGGGAAAGTTGTTTAAATAAACTCCACCTGTATGTAACAGATCCAGGAATAACCATGCCAGAAGCCATACCAGGCACTTCCTTCACCTATTTATTTAATTTAGAGATGAGCTGGGATCCCACTGCCATGGGATAAAATATATTATAATGCTATAAACTGCCATGGTTTTAGCAGAGCTGCTGGGCAAATGAGAAAGAAGCAGTTCCAAAAACCAGAGTCACCTTTCATGTTTTCTATCTTCTCAAGGGGGAGCTAGATAGTCTTATTCCATACAAATGGAAGTATGATTGTTGGATTAAATGTGCTGGGGAAAGCTGTAAAGAAAGCTAATTTTAAAAAAAGTCATACTGAATACAGAAGTTGAATAAAGGAGAAGGAAACACAACTCTGGCTATATAATAATAAGATACAAATTATTTCTCACCCTCCTGTAGGCAGCCTCCTTAATGCTTGGAGCATATTTGCATCTGTTTTAACCAGAAAGCTAACAGATCGTTTTTCCTCTTCTGGAATGTTTCCCCAGATGGGCAGCAGGTGACATAAACATTGTCATTACAGGCACAGGAATCAAAGGGTGACCTCTCAGCCCTGAACCAGCCCTGCATTCCTGTCCTCTCCTTTTCAAGAGCCCAAAGGTCACCTGCAGTACTACCAGGCTTATAAGGCACTGATGAATGTTTCATTTCTCTATTACTTGGAGAAAACCATAGCATCTATGTGCATGAAGAAATAAACCTTTAAATAAGCATTCAGAAAGGAGAACTCTTGCCCTCCTGTTTAAATGTGAAGTTTTTTCAATAAAAAAGTTGTGTCTAGTTATATACACTTTAAATTCTCTTAAATATTTCCTGATGCTGGTTGTGCAGATCTCTAAAAAGTAACTTTACCGTTGGTCATAAAATATTTTTGCTTTCTTTACAGAAAATGTGTGTGAAAAATATTGCAATTTTTATCTAAAGTAAATATTAAACCCTTTATTTCAAAGGGAAATGATAAGCAATTTCTGGTTTAATTTTAATATTAGAAAATTAAAACCTGTATTTCAAGAATAAAATTACTTTGGAATGAACTTTGGGCAAAATCAATTTAAAGACTTCTAATAACCCTAATAGGTTTTGGACCAGGTCTGAAGAAGATAAATTATGAACCTACCTTCTTCTTCTCTCTCCAGGAACTCATGAGATCTTATCATCAGAGTGTAAATCTCAAAGGAACAGCTTGCTGCTGTGTTTATTTATCACCTCCTAAAGTTCATTGTAGTTCTTGGGGGAATCAGTTTAATTACAACAGTAAATACTGTTCTGAATTTTTTTTCACTCCATGATGAAAAAGTATGCAGCCATAATTACAGTCTGTGCATAGCATGCTTTGTCTCTGATTTACTTGTTTGCCAAAAAGCCATTTTCATGTGCTAATATTGCAGCAGTAACAGCATCACATGGCCCACTCGAACAGCGAGGGCTCAGCACAAAGCCAGAGCAGAGCTTGCATTCTAAATACACTCTGCCATAATTGTAACAATGGAAAAATATGAAATCGAGGTAACAAGAGCAAGGTTTTCAAATGTCACCCACCTGCACTGGTGAGCACTCAGTGTTTACGCCTTCCTCATGGAGGTGACGTTGTACAGGGGCGGAAGGAAAGAGTGGGGAGAAGGGATGAAAGATTCCTTTTCCATGACTTCTGCAGCCTCTGTCTTTTCAAACAAAGTAGTCTGAAGGTTTCCCACCCACTTCACTGAACACAGTTCATTGTGAAAAGCCGAGACATCTCTTTGTTTTTCTCCTTCTTTTCACTGCAGTGCCATGTGCTTGCAGGGCTGGCTTAAGCGCTCAGCTGGAGGGGCTGTACTCCAGTCCTCCAGGAGTGTGGAGAGGAAACAGGTATTGGGGGAGATGAAGATGGGTGGCTCTTGGAAAAAGAGGGTTGCAAGTCATATCTTGAAAACTTGAGATTACGGGAGAGGTGGGCAGCCTGCTTTTATTCTGACTTTAATAACATCAGGGACAACTTACTCTTCACTCTTAATTGAAGTTCTCCTCCTGCTGGAGTTTGAAAAGAGCTTACCAGGCTTGTGTGAATAAATGATTATCTAACTGTCAAACAGCACAGACCACCTTGATTTTGTTGCTGCCAGGTCATCCAAAAGTGCCAGTGCTCCATAAAAGAATCAATCATGTGAAAGTACTAGATGTCTGTTAATAGATTTTTTTTCTCTCTCTCTCAGATAGAATTGGTTTTCTGTTGGTCTAAGAGATTTCTTGTGGATCCCCAACTATCATACTGATAAAATTAAAGCTGCACTAATTCACAGAAGTATAGCAACACATGAAGATGAAGGCTTTTCAAATTAAAGCTTAGACCAAATTATTTTATGAACCAAAACATATTATCTCAAGTACTAGCTGGTAAACTGACAGTCACATACAGGAGGAAATCTTGGCACCATCCCATGAAATCTCTGATGTGTTTCAGAGAGACAGGCACAAGAAGATATTTTTTGCTTGATAAGTCATAAGGGTTATTTAATCTATTCCTCCATACAGAATGAAGTATTTTTTAATAGATTTACCAAATAACTATATTAATATATTTTAGTCCCTTAGTTGGGGTTTAAATTCAATTCAGTGGTGAAGGAACTCTTGGAAAGTTTCTTGGTGTGAGGTTTCTAAGTGTCCCACTGAGAGTTGTTCTATAGTTACAGAGCAGAACATAGAACACAGATGATTGTGCTCTGTTGATCATTGTTGAAAATACTTCATGGAAATAAGTCAGTTAAAATTAATTTATTTTGATTGTGAAAGACTTCAGTTTCACCAGGAAATGCAGTATATATCTTTTCTAGGAAAGAAAAAATGGAAGAGATAACAATATGTGTGTTACCTTCATCCTTTCTGAAAAAGACATTTACAGTTTTGGAAAACCACTAAATTAAGTCCCATTTTAAGATAAAGATATTGAAATATTTGAGTATATTTGTATGGAAGCCATTGAATGTAAGTTTAGTAAATATTTTGCATGTTTAGATTGAACTCATTAAGCATTTTAGATTTGGAGAAATATTTAATTTGCTGTCACAACATGTAGGACTAAAAGCGTGGGTTACTTAGAATCAGATTTTGGCAGGGAGGAGTAACATCTTTTAGTATACATGCTGCATCATTATTTTTGAATTAAACATTTTTGGTTCAAGATATTTATTTAAAATTTTCCAATGACATTTTTAAAATAATGTCACGTTCTTTGTTTAAAATTGATGTAATTTTTTTTGCAGCTAAGCCCTAAAAACAGTGAAAGAAACAATGTATATATTTCAGCCACTATTTTTAACATGGCAACCGAAATAGAATTTTTCTTTCTCTTTTTTTTTTTTTAATTAACTCTGGATCAGAATATCTCATTGGAAAATATTAACAAAATGTCCATATATTGTAAACTGTAGATCTATATATCCAGAATTGCATTTTTTTTCCTGATTTCAATCTAAGTACAGGCAGTTATAGGAGGATGTGATAATTATCATGTTTTTATGCTCAAATGAGGTGCAGGAGTTTCCATGGTCCCTTGAGAGATCTTGATCTCATTTTCCTGCTGGATAAAACTCCTGTTTTACTGCATGAGCAATTCTGAGATTCAGGGAGTCAATAGAACTCTGCTTCCCCGGGATATTCAGATCAACTTTCCCTCCTGGTTAATCCCTTAGGCAGAGAGCATGTCACCTCCAACACCCAGAGACACAGGCTGCTTTATCACCAAGCTGTGAGCATCAGGCTGGAGCTCTGCAGAGCTGAAATTAAGAATGAGGGACAGAGCACGGGCATGTTTTAGGGTGTTTAGAACCATATATTGGTATATTCTTAAGATAAATGGAAGAATCATACCTCTGATTTTACTTTTCTCACCCAGGAGCACCAGATGTCATCAAGAGCCTCCAGCAGAAATTCTTTTTCCAAGTACCTCATAGACTATGAGGAAATAATTTCATACATCATAGTTAGAGGCTGATCTTGTCACATGCAAGTTCCAATTCATTTTCTGGTGTCTGCACGTAGCCCATACATCCTAAATAAATCCTCTCCTATCTTTTGATGCTTTCTGATTACACAGAAATGCTCTTTTTTTCTCCCACATCTTTCTCTCCCCCAGTAAATGGCTCTAGGGCACATCATTCAGGGTAGGGGTTTCACCAAGCTGAAATCACTGTTGGGTTGCTGCTCTGCTGTATCTACTTTGGATATTGTCATCTTCAGTCTCCAGGCAGCTCAGTGGAGCTCTACCTAGATAGTCAATTTTGAAAAGAATGCAAATTATCATATTTTATTAGGAGATGTGTTAATTGCAGATTCTGGTAAATAACTATTTACAAAATCCCCTCAATGTGTTTTTACCACACCAGGAATTAATGTCAGGTGAAGATTTTATTGTATGAAATGCTTGGCTCATGATTGACACAGGCATTGAGTCAGAGAGATTGAAATAGCTCAGGAGTTATTGTCTATACAGGGAAGTGTGTTAAAAATAAATAAAAATATGAGCACTTGTAAAGAACAGGGACGTGGTTTTCTCTTTCTGTCTAAATTTGTAATTCTGCAGTGAGCTTAGCTGTATTTAACAGTCTGAGAATTGGAATTAATGAGCAGTGCTGAACTCTTACAGGTACGTCCTCCAGGACTGCCATGACTCTGCAGAGGCCTTAATTGTGAGGGTTCTTTGGTTTGGGATTTTGTTTAGGTTGGTTTTTTGGTTTATTGTTTTTGGATTTTTTCTGTATTGCCACCAAACAACTTGAAAAGGAAGCTTCCTAAAAACAAAGAACAAAAGTCTAGTCCTTCAGCTTGCCATTTCTTTGTTAACTATAATATTGATATTGGAATATAAGCTTAATTCTTAATGATAAAAAAATGGGAGAGAATGAAGGATGTGTCACACCAGTTCAAATTTTTTACTGCTTTCCCAAGCAAAGGCAAATCAGAAGGCAGATGGAAGTTTTAAGAAAAACAGGTTTAAGGGTTGTGTGGGGGCTGTTTACAGTAATATACAGGGAAACCAGTTTTTTGTTCTCTCTAAATGAAGTATGTGAAAGTCAAGGCTGTGACTAAGACTGCACAGCTGGCTACAGCAAGAGTGGCTTGTTGAATTTGATTTTCTTGGGATTGTTGCTCACTCCCATTTTTATCACCACAACATCATTGTAATTTTCCTCAAAGGTTGGGTATGAGAACATAATGCTCTTTGTGGAATAATTAGGGTGCTCATATAACACAAGCAAACATGCCTCACAGCTGGAAAGCTCTCCTTTAGAAATTACTTAGAGGGAATTTGCTCTCAGAGCCGTACAGAATAGCTCAGTGTAACAGAGGAGAGATTCCCATCCCACACGGAAGGCTCAGCCAGAGTGAGCAAGTGAATGACTACAGCCTTTAAAAGGAGATTTACTCCACTCTGCACTTCGAAACTTAAGCAGGATCTGCTGAGTAAAGATTAAGCCATATAAATTGGAGTGGTTGGATTTTGTGTGAGATGATTTCCGAGGTAGGACTTAGCCTGCTTTTACTTTGCATTAGAAGATGTGCAATTAGAAGCACTAAAAGCTACCAAAGAGGGGGTTGGAAATAACATATATCACTCATACATTCCCACAATGGGAAGATGGGGTGTATTGTTTCCAGTTCTAAGAAATAATTCTCAGTACCTTTTGGCTGCTTTTCAGATGTATTATTTTACAGTGTTTATATCTTGTCCATCTAAAACTCCCCACATTCATAAAAAAAACCTAATGCCATTTCTTTTTCAAACTTTGAGGTACAAGATGTCAAGGGTAAAGTCTGCAGCTAAAGGTGTTAAGACAAATCCACCCTGCATCTTTATCTTTGGCAGCTCCACATTCACATGCCTGGTCCCTGTCTCACACTTCCTGTGTGCACACACACCTTTACCATCAGGAGCCTCCTGTCTATTTATGTTACTTAAGATTTTCCCAGAAAAAGGCTTTTATGACCTTTCTGTGGGAAGCTTGAGGAGCTCTGTTGTTTGCAGAAGACTTTTGAAATTGAGCCATGCAGCATTTCTTTGTCCTGAGATTGCAGTTAGGTTTAGCTGAGGTACGAAGACGGAGTCATCAGAAAAACACTCGCAGAACACACATTTAAACCTTCCAGTCTAAGAGCAGGTTCTTAGCACTGCCAAAAGAATTTACTGCTGGCAAAACCAGAACTAAACTGAAGGAAATGGGACAGAGATCTGAGCCGGATTTCCTCCAGTAATCTGAGCAGGATGGGTGAGGGTGTGGTGCTCTCTGCACATTGAAAGTTCTGCTGAGCAGAAGCATTAGCAGTGACTGGAGCCCTCAGACAAACAAATTATTTGTTATTTCTTCCTCCAGCTTTTAAGATCATCAAGATTATAGTGACCCAATATAATATAGTAGTTTAAAATCCCATATAATTATATTATTGTCTCTGCTGGATTTGCTTTCAAATTAATTCTACTCAATGTTGTGGCAAATTAATTTTGGAAAGTCATTAGAAGCGTCAAAGTAATCCCATTGTAAATCAGTTTGTTGCTGCCATATGAGCCAAAACCTCAAAATAATAATAATAAAAAAATAGTTGTGGAGACATTAGTAACAGTAGCTGAAGGGTTAATTAGCCTTTAATTGAGTCATTACTTGACCAGACAAATTATAAGCCATTGTGTGCCATTTACACAAATTTTCCACGATTTTTTCCTAAGGTAATAGGCCTAGCAGTTAACTGGCTGCTGCTCCTGCTATGCTTCAGCAGCTGTCATTTTGACATATTTTCTGCTTTCTTTAGAAGAGAGAGGTTGATTGAATGTGAGAAAAGTGGAACTTTGACAGGCTGTCAGAATCCCTTGCAGCACAAACCTACCTGCCAGCTAACTTGTTTCAGGTTTATTTCAAAGAAGGTTTCCAGCACACAAACTTCTATTACTAGCCCAAGAAGGTCTTAAATAGGTAGCTTCCATTTTCTCAAAAATCTAAATTACATAATTTTCTCTTCAAATTGGTTTAAATTTCAGGAATTCCTAGTATGTCATAGAAAGCAAAAGCAAGTTCCTTTTCCCCTGTCCATATGCAAAGGCCTAGGTGGATGAAACACATGCTGTTATTTATTTCTTGTAATTATTTTTTTGTAACCAGCTACTTGCCCTAAACTATGAGCAACCTTCTGAAATTCTGAAGTCCGTTCATGAAGTGGTCAGGAGTAATCATGGTGTAAATGATTACTCTTTAACAGGGGCTCAAGCAGGGAGGAGGTGCAGCTGTTGGTGCTCATGGATCCAAGCTGTTATAATTAATCTCAGACAAGTGCCCACACAGCACAGACACCCCTGCTCGTGCATTCCCTGCCCAGCCAGCCCTTGGGCCACAGCATGCTCAGGGGCAGAGGGGCTGCTGCTGGCCTCACAGCACCTACTGAGGCCTTGGGAAATCCCTCTGGGTGCCCTTTGCTTCCTGAGGTGGAAATGTGTGTTCCTGGGGTCTCCATCTTCAAGGAGCAGCTGCTGCCCCCCGGCTCCTGCTGGAGCCACAGCCCTGGGTGATGCCAGCATGGGCTGGTGGCTCTGGGCTCAGTCTGTGTGTTCTCAGCATCCTCTGATTATCTGTTCTTGCAGGTGTGACAGGGCCACTGCTCCACAGGGTGAAATTAGCCCTGGGAAATATTCACACAGCATCTCCTCGGCAGGGGCTTTTAATTTCTTTGGCCTGGAGTTTTCTGATAATGATGTCTCCACCTGAATCAATAAATACCTGTAGAAATGATTCACTTAGTTCACAGATGAGTGGTCCTCATGAAAGCCAAATGTAAACAGAAATAAAATAATCTAAATGAGAGGGACTTCTCGTCATGCTGATCATACTGAGAAATGTGTTTATATTGTCATTTTCACTTTGCTTGGTGGCTTGCATGAAAGGGGTTAGTTACAATATACAATATTTATTCATCTGCATTATCAAGTGCCTTTTGAGGCACATCCATAACCTTTTACATGTGCCAGCTTTGGTATTTGCATTTACCTATGTTTGCTGAATGCAGGTTCTTTTGCCAATGTGCAGTTTTACCTATGAAAATCTCTTCTACAGTATGTACAGTGATGAAATCAAACCTTACATTCTGCTCTGGCCCGTATGATAATTGTCATATACCATCTCTTGTGGAGCAGATCTGCAGTTCCTGTCAAAGAACTCACAAAGCTGTGTGATGGAAGGGTGTGCCTAGCCAGAGTCCCAGGTACCTGAAAATCCCTCCTAATAATTTCAGGAGGTTTATGGAACTGTTAGAAACTAAATAGTAACAGAATGGTGTAAAAGACAAAGATTAGTGCAATTTAATTGTCTGAGATACAAAGTGAGTCCCATGCCTGAGAGATACACTGAGCAAACAGGTGTCAGCAAACACGCACCACACTTCCCACCCCTCACCCTTTGAATCCTGTGGTTTTGCAGTACAATTATCCAAATTGTTCCTCACCTAAACACTCCAACTTCCAAAATTGAGCACACATTATGCAGCACTGCCAGACACTATTACTCAAACAGGCAAGGCACAGCAATGAGAGGTTTACCTCAAGACAATTCAGAATGCTTTCAGCAAATCATCTTGCCTGCCTTACTGCTTTTTTTCTCCTCAGTCTTCACAACTGTACATAATAATTAGTCACAAATGGAAAGACTGGGATTATTCAAACTGTGATTACCAATTAATCACTGGAAAACCAGAAATTTCTTCGAAGTCCACTCTGTACTGGGATTCTTTTCTATGCAGATATTAACAGAGAAAGAGTGGAAATTTTCGAAACCTGGTAGACAATTATGTGGTTTCATTGCTTGAAAGGAACAGTTCAGAAGCAAATTGTAGGGATTTCACTGTCAGAATAACTGAGGCTTTTTATTTCATCTGGAGTGGAGTTTGCTGGAAATCTAATCAGAGCTCTAAGATCTAAAAGTTATGCTTGCTACCTTTAAAAGTAGAACATGGCATTGGAAAGCAAGCTAGAAGTTCTGACTGTAATTCCAGCCCAGTTTTTCTGTCTGAAATCAGGAAATGTGATGGATTAATTGTTAATGGTTATCATTCACAAAGAATCTCTTAAATTTATATGTTCATAGAATCCGATACTTTAGCCCAATTGAAGATTTTAAATAGTGTTGGTCTAATAAAGATTTTATTAGAAAAAATAATAATTAACTTAATCCATGTTTTAGTTTTCCATAAGAAAGATTTTTCCTGTTCAGAGATATATGCTCAAGTGACATGTAAAAAGTAATTTCTAGAAATTGATTTACATAAAACTTTCTTTTCCCTCATATTTCTTATTTAGCTACTTTTTTATCATTTCTACTTAATAAATTTAAAAGTTAGGCATAGTTTCTGCTTAAGATGTACTTTGAACAAGCATACAGTTTGCAAGATTTGCACATGAATCTATCTGTATGCAGAAAACCGTGTGATATTCTGTGCAGAATATTAAAGGCAATATGAGGAATGTGAGAACCTGTGCATGGTTTGTCTGAATGTTAATAAATCATGGAATCACTTTGTTTTCTGACCACTGGGACTTGTTACACAGGAAATATTAACTTCAACACATGGGACTACCTTATGGACAATTTTCTGTACCTCCTCAAATCATTGGCATTTGGGTAAAGAGCAGACATGTCCTCAGTGGTGAAGGGAAAGGAATCTTCAAAACACGTGTAGCATTCTTATCTTCTCATCCTTCAATTTTGATGATGATACTAATAATTGTTTAATTTTAATTTTATTACTCTTACAGTCATATCTATAAAATCTTTGTGGTTTTGGCTTTTTGAAAAGGACAAATGTTCATGTGGGTGTGAGCACATAAAGTACTCAAGCTTCTGATTGCAAGTTAATTGAAAATTAGATTGAGTATCTGTACATTGCATTGAGCTTTGTATGTTTAATTGTACATTAATACACATTTGTGTATGTAGAAATGTACATGCACATATTTATGAGTATATTTGTACATATGCTAAACATTTATGTACATTTGTGAGTGTGCATTAATACATACACATATATGCATATGTGGTTTTATTCCTTCCTGAAGTCATGCACTGTATTCTTACTTTTACCAGAATCTTCCTCTAAGGCGCCTTCTAAACTACAAGCATTTGAGGTAAGGAAGAGGATGGTCCTGCCAGGCAGTGTTTTGAAGTGGAAATGAGAAAGAGCTAATTTTCTTCACAACAGTAGGCACAACCAAAGACCTATCAATATAGTACAGGAGAGGCAGAGGAGGCAGAAACATGCTTTCATGTGAAATTGCAGTTGTCTAAGAATATCACTGTTGAAATCTTTAACATACTCCTCCTCTACAAAAAAATGAGGGAAAGTGACAAGCCTATCTTTTTCTTTTCCAGTTCAATGACAAAAATCTTCTTTAAACTGATTCTACTATGGGGTAGCCACCCTACTTTGGAACAAAAAATGTTGTTTGTCACATTGACCCTCTACTCCAAAGCATAAAACACACAGACAAACCAACCCTCCTGGAAAAACTGTCCATAATTATTGTGATACACCACCCTTCTTTCCAGGCCAAGGGCCAGCCTTTTATAGGTAGGACTATTATTTCTCAATAGAGCAGAAAAAGGTTTTTAGAACAGTCAAGCTGAAAATTCCATGAGAACATTCTAGGCAGTCAGCACAGAGACCGTGGAGGCAGGTTGAGGTCAGCTGCTGCTTCACTGTCCCTGTGCCTCAGCAAGATCTGCTGGGAATTAAATCAGTGCCCTTGAGAGGAAGCTCACTGGTCACTGTCCATCTGTAGCAGCCCTGCAGCATCACCAGGGGCAGGAAGACCCTTGTCAAGTGTGAGGCTGGAAAGGTAAAGTGGTTTTTTTCCAGCACAGTTTTTCCCTGATGATAATGAATGGAATTATTTTCCTTTTTGAATTGAAGTGAATGAGCTAGAGAGAACAGAGATTAAAATGTACATCTTTGGTAACAGAGTAAACACATTTACATACCTCACTTATACACACCTATGAGCATCTACTTGGTAGTATCTGTATGTTTGCAAAAGGAGATTGATTTGAAAGTATAGAAGAAAAAGCTCTTTTATAATTTCTTGTGGAAAAATCACCCTGGTGATGATTCTAATCACAATAATCCTCTTTCACATATTTCATTTGTTTATCCCAAATTCTGGTTGAATTCTAAGGCCATTTCAGATTTGACAGTGTGCCACAGAGTAGAGGAAAAGAAACAGCAAAGCCAAGGAAGCACACTTGTCATCCCTTCCCTCACAGGAAAGATTGTAAAGCAAACTTGATTTCTCTTCCCTCACAGCCAATTTTCCCGTTCTGTGCAGAACTCTCACACTGGTGCTGTATTTCGATTTTCTCCAAGCACATATCGTGCTGTTGTAATTCTAATTACATGCATTTTTCAGTAAAATACCAAATTGTTAATTTTCTTAATTAGCTTTGATATTTTAACTTCCACATTGATCTTTCAATATTCATGCATATTTCGGTTTGGAAGTGATATAGTTATATATTGCATATACATAAAACAATGTGCATTTTAATTTTTTTTTTCTTGTTTCATATTTGGCATGAACTTTTCATTTAAATGATGCAAGCCTAATTTTTTTTTTTTTTTTACTTTTCTTCCCTCCTTAGTGGTTACTAAGGAATAATTATTCTTTCCAGAGCTGGTACAGGAATAATTACAATAGTGATTGAAATGATGATTTGTGGTACACCATTGTGAATGATACTTAGAGACTGTTATTCATTCTCCTGGTTCAAGTTATTGTTAATACTTATACAATAATTCTGACCTACATTCTCAAGAAACTTCTGCAACCATTTTACTGTGAATCTTGACTCCCCGTAAGAGGAAGCATTTCACCAACAGTAGTGTTGTCTGGAACAAAAAACAACAAACAAACATAAACCACAAACAGAAAATAAACAAAGCTTAAAAAAATAAAATCTGCAGAGTGTTGTGACCTCAGCCCAAGCAGGCAGTGGGTTCCTGAAATCCCTTTGTTTAAGGTGTAGCTGAAAGGCTTGGCACGAGCTGCTCAGCTGTGGGTGTTAAGGTCCACGTGCCTCTCATGTTGGCACTGCTTTGGGGTAGGTGTGTAAACTTCTCTTTATGCCAAATGAGCAAAACACTCAGGATTGAGAAGGTAGAAATTCTTTCAGTCATCTATCAAATACTATCTTGGCTTATACCTATTTTTTGCTGTATGAAAGACAATTTTTATAAGCTTCTCATTGTATAGAGGTGCACAAAATTAATGAAAACACTTTCTTTAAAGGGAAACACATTTGTATTAAAGAATGTGTTTATGTTTGTTTTTACCAGCTGATAGCACCTGGGTATTTTCTTTCAACTCCCCAAAATTAAGAGGTTAGACCTTTATTTTGTCCCTCCCTTAGGCAGAGCCACCCTGGTTCACAGAGCTGCTGCTTTTACAGAAGCTGTTCCATAACTTCTAACCCTACCCTGGAGAGTGTCAGTGTAAATCTACATTGGGAGGTGACAGCACTATGATGAGAAATAAGAATCTATTTATTTTTTAACTACCAAAAAAAAAAAAAAGACATTTGTGTATTCCTGGTCAGTTTAGTTACAGTGAAGACATTTGTGTTCTGCTGCTGGCTTGTCAAGCCACGTGATTTAATTTCTTCTCCAGAGACTTATCTGCAAAAGTTTAATAATATTTTTATCACAGAGATTTAGTGTTATGATGTTGATGATAATAATAGCAAACCAAAAAACTTGTGATATAATGGGTTAATGCTTCTTAAGCATAGAGAAGGTCATAAAAGGAGGACACTGGAAAAGTAAAGTACAAAATCTTATTGTTATTTTATTGTTATTATTATCTAAAACTAGGATAACCACAATATGTGTATGAGGCAGGGAATTCTGGGTGAGATGGCATTTTTACAGTACTTCATATGTTACTTCCACAGAAATTCTCACATTCTATGTGTCCTTAACCTGTAAAATATTTAATTCCTGGATAGTTCATTAATGCATACAAATATTATAATTTCATATTGGTCCCAAATTTGTATTATTGTAAAATTATGCCATCCTAGAATAAAATTCATGGTTTCTGCTTAAGATAAGCATGGTAAAAACAGTTGTGTTTCAAACTTCTTTGTGAAAAAGAAAAGAAATAGTTCAGTGCAACTCAATCATAGCTGCATTAACCACTTCCTGAATGACAAATTCAATCAAAATATTCCAATTAAATACTTTAGCACATATGCAACATCCATATTTGATACACTAACTTTATTCATTAGCCTGCCTCAATAAAATAACCATCCTCAACATTTTTTTCTCATTCAACATGGCCAAGGAATTTCTCAAGGAAACAGTGCTTTGTTTTCCATTGCTTGTGTTAAGCAAATAAAGTAGAAGTGATAGATAGATAGATAGATAGATAGATAGATAGATAGATAGATAGATAGATAGATAGATAGATAGATAGATAGATA
>JAWWMU010000036.1:5161289-5172295 GCA_035048155.1 Cinnycerthia olivascens | reverse complement strand
ATAGATAGATAGATAGATAGATAGATAGATAGATAGATAGATAGATAGATAGATAGATAGATAGATAGATAGATGGTGACCTGTATTGTCAACTACTATTTGAGTCCCGGGTGGAGGGGAGCACCTTTTGCAATATGTCATTTTTGAGAAGTTTATAAAAACAGAAGGGTCACTACCTGAGTTCAGATTAGGAAACAACCTGTCGAGTGCCTGATTTTCACAAAACTCTCCCTTTGCCCTGCAACCTGCATTTTCGTGTGGCTTTATTTTATTTTTTCAATCAGTAAAACTTGAGAGCCATGCCTCCTTGTTGAGATCTAAGGTTAAGTTCCACACACATTTTCTAAACAGAATTCTACCAAAGGCTTCCTGAGGACAGCTATTGATTAGGGCTTTGATGTTTGTCTCTATTACCCTAAGGGGAAGGGCAGCACCTGGAGATGGTGAACTCCCAGCAACAGAAGGTGAAGTCAGAAACTTGTCTCTTGTTAGGAACAGTAGGAATGGTGTAGAGGTAGAAAAGAGGAACTGAAAGAAAAGGTTGTTGGATATTGTTGCTGTGTGAGCAGTTACTGCAGCAGAAACAAAGCAGGTGTTGGAGCAGCAGATGCAGAGGGGGCATGGAGCAAATACAGCTCCAGGGGGAGGGATGGAGCTTGGCTGCCCAGCTGTGCTGAGGGACACTGGGGCAGCTTCACAGCTCTCCCCTTTGGCTTTGGTCTTATCATGGGGCCCTGATTCATGCTACCAGTGCCATTCTGCCAACCTTTGTCAGGGGAATATTTTCCCAGGTGTCATCAGTTGCCTGGACTCTGGACTATACACTTCTTGTCTGATCAAAGAGCCCACCAATATAGAGGCTTTGGGGCAATTACCCCAAAAGACATAAGAAAACAAACACTAGGCAGCTCAGGAATCAGTGGGTCTTCCCTAATCACCTCTGTCCCTTTGGCCATGGTTGGAGGATAAAGGATTTCCAGCTGCCAGCTTATGTATATTAAATGTATTATATACCCTGTGTTTCATTTTCACGTTGTTGGAATCTCTGGGAAAATCTTACAGGATTATAAAATGAAAAAGCAAAGATTACACACAACCTGAATAATCAAATGAAACAGTATAGATTTCATTTTTAAATTTTCACCATATACATCTATTTTAGAACAATACACAAGTTAGAAAACGTGAAGCATTCCCCAATTACTCATGTGCCAATTTTTTTTTTGTTTGCTTTTGTGCTTTTTTAGACCTACATGAAGCACCTAAATTAACTTCTGTACAAAACCTGCTGTATTTTCCTCCTAAATGCGCTTCTTTTCCAAAAGGTGAAATGAGAAAATGCATGTGAATAAAGAGACAGAATAAGAAAAGAATCCCAAGGAGATCTTGACCCTGTAATCTTTGATACTGCAGCCCAGCATGTTAACATTAGGCCACTGCATCATGTCGTGCAGTAGCGTGAGTTTAAAGGCCAAGGAACTCTAAGCTTTTCCAGTCTTTCACAGTTACAGAAACACCTGTATTAAACATATTTGTGTAAATGATTAAATAGCCATCACAGGGTCCTTAATAACTGACCTGTGGTACCTGAGCTACCCAGTAGAAATGCAGTGGGGGCAATAATTTTTACTTGACTTTACACTGTAATAACATCTATGCTGAAGGATGAACAAACTTTGAGTTTTGTGACAAATCATTTCAAATGTGCACCACTTTCTGTGGAGAGCATCTCAAAACCTGGCTGAAAATTCTGGGTTCTGTTTCTGCAGGCTGGTAAAAGAATGGTTTTGAGTAAGTGTAAGTGCCAACACAAAACATTCAAATCAGTATGCTCCTATTATAACTCTGTTTATCTCTGACTTTTTCTCTCTGTAAATGGACAATGACTGTGTTGGCAGCACTGCAAAATACACAGTGTGTGTATGTATCTATTTAAAGCACATGAATGCATTCCATTTTTCTCACAAGGATTATTTTAAAATATTTTGCATATTCAATCACCTCTATCTTTACGGTAATATCAGCAATGTGCTACAAAGACACTTCAGGGAAGGGAAAGTAGATTGTTAATAGTAGTGTATCACCTGCCATCTGGATACACTTAACACATGGTGAGAGTAAAGATTCAGCCGTTTGTGGAATTTGATCCCAGTGCTCACTTTCAATCAGGTAAAGTCATGTCTAGGCAGGCACAGATGTTGTATGTACATAATGCAGTTCATTTAATTTATTGCCTACTTGTGTTAGAATAATGCTGTGCTGGGATTAGTGCAGAGCCACAGTGCTCTGCTGGGTGAACTGGTGACATTCCAGTTCAAAGGAGAGTGATCCATGCCATCCCCAGTGCATGGCAGCATGTATTTAAGAACTTCAGCAAGCTGGAATATTCCCTCTGATTTTGACCATGGTCATGGGAAGGCAATGGAACAGTAATGTTTTATCATCTGCCCATTGTGTGCATTGTGCTAAAAGATCCATAGTAGTATCATCAGACTTTTCCACCAAATAAATACAGCAATTCAGGGGGTTCTTTCTGTGTACTGGAGATCAGTGTTGATGTTTCCTATTCCTTCTGCCCATATCCTGCCTCCGGGCCCAAGGTGCACACCCTTTTCCTTTACCAGCTTTAGCATAACTGGTCCTGAACACATAAACAGAATCATGTATGACATGGACAGCTTTAACACGCAGACAGTGGCACCGTGCTGTGAAAAATCCAAAGTCTAAGTACATTCTGAGGTCTTCTTTACCAGTTTCTTTTATTTACGTGAATAGTTACATTTATGGAGGCAGCCATATTTAAAACACAAATTTCTCTGCAAATTCACCACACCCTTACATGTATTTATGTGACTATTTTTTCTACTCAGAAATAATCCAATTCTTAATTGTTTTTTCTTTGCATAAAAACATAACTCTTCCCCTCATACTCTTGCAATACACATTCAGGTAGCAAAAGCAATCAGTGACAGATTATAATGAAACAGCCAGGCGCCCTGACTGACCCATAGGTGTCCCTTTGTGATGCTGAGATGTCAATATTCAGCAGTGCAGTGTGTTTGTAGCAGCCCCCATGCTCTGTCCTGAGCCTGTATTCACTGCCAGCACTGTAAAAACCCACTCATATTTCACATGTGCAGGAAGGTATTGGCAAGGAAAACTTGAGGGATGTATTTTGAAAACATCAGTGCTGGCCATGGACCTCCAGCTGCAGGATTAGGATTGCACACCTTGGGGTCATGGCGTGAGAGCTGTGCTCGTGCGGTGTGGCAGAGGGAACGCAGGGAGGAGGCTCAGTGTCTCTGCAGGTGGAACAGGGACAGTAGGAGAACTGCAAAAGGCTGGCAGAGGTAGACCAGTCAGTTTCTCCTCTCCATTGGCAGATGGCACTAAAACATTTCAGTCAGTTCTGTCCACGCCCAATCTGGTTTTGTTCTAAGGGAGCTGCAATCCTCCCGAGCCCACCATCTGTCACCCCCCCTGCCATACGCACGAGGAGGTAGGCATGTACATCCTCCAGGGAAAGATGGTGGCTTCCATTTCCAGAACAGGGCTGCTATTCACCACAACTGGGGATACTGAAATGTGCTAAAAATTCAGTGTTCCCCATCTACACATAGCATCTCTGCTGTACATCGTGTAGCTCAGGAAAGAGAGCTGTCTACTGCTTGGCCATTTCATTGATCCCCAAAGGCTGGATGTTGTCTGGAATATGCCACTCAAAAGTTGACATTTAAAGTGTAAATTTAGCATTTGTCAAAATTTGCAGTCTGTATGTGATATCTTCCCTAGGAATATATTACTCTTACAAAATTTTTACCTAATGCCAAAATACCCTTGGTTACCTCTAACAATAACAAGCTTATCTTCCTTTTTATTTCTGAAGCTGTAGAAGGTCCTCGTGAGTTTCTGCACAATTGAGGCATAGCACCTCCTTATTTCCCTTTTGAAGATGACATTCCTTTTCCTTGCCTTTGTTACAGATGCAGGCTAGCTTTCATATATTAGAAGCTGTGTAAACAAGGCAAGTGGTGGAGAGCTTTGTGCATTACACATTAAGACGTAGGTAAGGTCAACAGCAAATGAAACAAGAGTTTGCAAGGTGTAATGGGGAAACAAGTTTCAAATATTACTTGGAGTGATGCTGGCTGATTGACAGTCAGCCACTAGGAAAAAAACATCATCTCTCAAACTCCTAGAAAATTAATGTATTTGTCCTTTTTCATACTTGTTTTAGATTTCATGGCTATCCATGCTGTCTTGCCCCACAGGATATTAAATAATAACAGTCTTCAGGCAGCAAGGAGAAGAACTAATTGTCATTATTCTTCTACTTCACCACTTCTGCTGTAATTGGAAGTTATCTCCTTATAATTGCATCTGTAGTGAATAGTAATTATAATTCTTATCATTAGCTTTTTCTTTTAATTAATTTTTTCCCCTTATAAAATAATATTTTGTGCCAGTTCTTTTCTCACTTAAGGACACAAAGATGGTCACTCTATTGGCACTGCTGTCTCTCTGTTGTTAATTGCAAAGGTGGATTTTGCACAGCTCACAGTAAACCTGTGACATGAGCAGAAAAGTGGAGTCAGGGAACAGCTGGAGAACATGAGCTGTGAATAGGAGAGCAGAGCTTTCATTTGAATCCTTCCTTAGCCTGTACATAGAGTGCTAAACATGGAGGCTGAGTAGAATTACTATTACTACTGAGTAGAGCTTTGAAACTAATTTAGATCAAACTGAATCACTTAAAAGAACCAAAAAAGCAAGCTTGCCAGCCCTTACTCCAATCAAACAAATATACATTTTTAAAAACATATTTTTTTACATCAGCTTTTTGGCATATTTAAGTAGGGGAGCAAACATTTTATCAACAGGGTATAACCTATACAGAGGAAAGGATTCCCGAGATCTCTCTGGAGTGTTTCATCCCAGATGAGAGTGAAAGTCTCATCTCTTTTCCAATAGCTCTATTTTGTTACTAAAAAAATGTTCATTTTATTTTTAAAATATTAATATTCTAGAATTATGCAGCATGATGCAAAAGAATGAAGAATGCCTATGAAGTTTTATGAGCTTTCCTTCCTTATATATCATATAAGCATAAGGCTCTTACGTGTCTGTTCACAAACTGAGAAAATGCTGATAGCTTTAGCAAATAATAAAGCATATTTTGACGGATAATTTAAATTTAATTTGAGCTGTAAATATTCATTAAATACTACATTACTGTATGTTTGTGTGTTCTCAGTATATTTTATAGCATTCCTTTGCAGGTCTAAACTGCAGTGTAAGATTGGGCTTGCAGCATCCAGATGAGTGAATGCTGGTTATTTTATAAGTCATTTTCTGATCTAGTTTTTAGAGTAGGCAGTTGGAGTGTCTGTAGCTGGAAACACACAGTGAAAGGGTCTGCAATGCACAATCAGCCCCATAAGCACATTCCATAGATTGTGATTGACAATACCTGCAGAATCTCGGCCCACTGTACCTCCTGCTATATTGTTACTCAGACTTCAGCTATACGTGGGCTTTTCATCCTTTTCTTTTTTTAACCATCACTTTGAATCAAATGTGTGAGAAATCTCTCCTTCTCCTCGTTTTTCAGCTTAGATGTAGTATTGCGCACATTCTTAAGACTGAAAATACTAATTTTCATCTGACACGTAGCTTCTCCCGGCTCCAAAATTTGGCACTATAAATTTGATCAAAACTTCTTTTTATTAGTGGGGTGCACTATATATAGATAGAACATATGTTTGACATTTTCATAGCAAAACACAGACCATGTGTGTAGAAAATTGCATTATGAGTCAACTTACCTGTTTATTTACTTCTATATTTTCTTTCAAAAAATAAAATAATTGACAGATGCAGAAGTTTAATTAAGAGGAAGCTATTTTGGCTTTCTGTTCATAAAAGAGAAAAATATGTGAAATTCCAAAATTTGTCTTGTCTTCCTTTGCTTTTTGAAATGGCGTGATTTAACCCTTGTATGAAAACTCTCTATATCTCCAAACCCCTATTTATACATCAAGAGATAAGTTTCCACTTGTCGGATGAAACCTTGCGCGCCAAGATTCCCTTTAGGGAATTTTTAACAATGAGTTATAAAGCCTCAGGGAACAGGGATTTATAACAGAAATGCTGACACAACCTTAACAAAAGTGGTGCAAAAAGAAAGGATACAGTATAATTAAAACAACAGAAGCCTGGAATACTGCTGCCTGTCAGTATCTGAGCAGGTCTCCTTGATAAGTTCTCTGATTTTTAGCTTTACAGCTTTAACAGCATCAACTGTTTTTTTTGAGGGTGATTTGTTGATTTGTTTTGTGGGTTTTTTTGTTTTTTTTTTTTTTCTTTTAACAGATGTATTAGAAAGAGTTTTATAAAACTGCAGCAGAAGGCAAAACAGCAGTGAAATGATTGAAGATGTGCATTTGAATCACTTTGGTTTATAGGGATTACTTAGACTATATGAAAATCCATGAAGGTCATAATGATATTTATGTCATTCTAAAACTGATGTGTGCTGCTTTTCATTCCCTTTACATGCTGAACGATAAACTATTTTAAATGTACTGTTGAATTAAAAAGTAGTTGTCTTCAGCTTTTAGTGCAAAACAAACTTCTAAGGAAACATACTATGTAATCAAAATTCACACCTTTGGGATCTAAATAACATTTTCAACTGTGCTGCTATTTCATCAGAATTAAAACTAAATATCTACTCCAGCAAATTTGTTAATATGTAGCTCCTGCAAGCAAACAGTTATGGGTGAGCTTTAAGCCTTCTTAAAAAAAATGTTAAAGATTCTGATTCAGTGTCATTACTGACTGAAGTCTGAGTCAGAAAAAGAAGCATCTTCCATTCCACCTATGCCAACCTTTCTCTCTAAAAGTATGACTTTTTAAAAATTAATTTTTATAGGAAGATCTATATCAAAATTC
This sequence comes from Cinnycerthia olivascens, assembly GCA_035048155.1. NCBI lineage: Eukaryota > Metazoa > Chordata > Aves > Passeriformes > Certhiidae > Cinnycerthia > Cinnycerthia olivascens. The sequence continues at coordinate 5,165,341 of JAWWMU010000036.1, read as the reverse complement.
ATCAATATATAATAAAAAAATGCTACATTATAGGTTTCAGTAGGTATCTGATTTTTAATAGTCAAACACTCACTCACAGATGCTCCAAACTTAAATGAGTTGTATTCCTAAATTACCAAAATAAGAATACACTCAATTTTAGCGATCACACGATCAATGGCTTTGGTGTTCTGCATTTAAACTTTCTGTCTCCTCCTACATTTTACAGCTAGAAACTGAGAGAAGAAAGTCAAGCTGAGATTCATAGATTTCCAACTCAATGAACTGTGGGCAACACTGAAAATATACACTTAGTGTATTGAAGGCCCCTGTTTATAAACTGAACATATTTCACTGAGCATTTTGTCCTGTGCTGATTTATTCTCATATGCTCTTCTGACTCTGTCATACTAGTTGTTTTATATTAACAGATTCCTTCCTACGTTTTTAATCACAGATAAATTTTAACAGATGTTATTTTTTCTAATTCCTTAGCTCTTATTCTTTGAATAAGTGGAAGTTAAGGTTTACAGCCCTTGCTTAACCAGTGGCCTGTGTGCTGTGGCCCTTGGCCAGCGCTGACCAGCAGCCCCGCAAAAGCACAGCTTGGCAGGTGTCAGTAATGGTGCTTCATTTCAAATATTACAACAGCACCAGTTGAATCTGCAGGTCCAAATAAATATAAACATTTTGCATGGTTTGATAATGCCAAAACTGCATCCTTTGACCCTTATTGCTTTCAGGTGTCTTTGCAGATCAAAGTAATATTTAACTCAAAGGATTGGTCGTGGCTACCACAGGTACAAGGGTAGGTAACACCAAATACCAGTTTTGTGATACCCTCACCTCTTTAACACAAATGTAAAGCTATGCCTACAAAATAGCTCCTTTGCTGGGGAAGTAAGAGAAGAAAGTAATTACTCCCATATCAAAATGACTGAAAATCAAGACAAAGTTAGTAAAGAAAATCATATTGATCATGCTGCTTGCCTTAATGCTAATAAAATATTTTGGTGGTTTCCCCAGCAATTAGAAGACTTTTCTAAAATACATTCCTAAATACTTATGTAAAAGAAACATGCACAGTGTGGAATATATTTATTAAACAACTTTTAACTGCAAAGCTTTTTATTTTTACATAATTTCACCAGCAGAAGAAATTTTTTTCAAAACATCCCTCTGAACAGTGTTTAGGCCTCTTAAAATACAGCAACTGGAGTGGATCAGCAGTTGGTAAAATTAATCTAAAGTAACTGTTTATTCAGTGTGGCTCCAATGTAATCAGAGCTTACAAAAGCTTACAGTAAAGCTCCAAAGGCTTTAAAGAATTTCAAAACCTCACAAAATATAATTATACCCTGAAGATATCAATGAGTATGGGGGGGAACGTTATCAATAAAATTCCTAACCTACAGAAGGTGCAGCTGGAAAGGGGATCAATCGGCAGAGGTCAAATCTCAATTGTAAATTATGTCTTAGATTACATAAGGAACCACTGGACATTTGAAAACTAGGCAGAGATTTCCAAGATTCAAGAGTTCATATTCCTATTTTAGGCTATTATACACAAACAAAATGATACATGGCCAGATACTTTTATTAAAGTAATAAAGAGCATTCCTAAGGAAGTTTTGACATTTTTCAGGTATTTTGTTTACCCAGGAGAATTTTCCTAGTTACATCCACGTGTTGCTTCTAGAATGCCACCCTTTTAAACATTCATGCTGTGGCATAATGGCATTTTTCTCTCGCTTAGCTCAAAGCTTTTCCTAGGACTCAGAAAAAAAAAAAATCTGCAAAGCAAATGTGGAACCTTGTTTGCACAAATATATTGATTTAAACCTACATGCCGGGTTACATGGAAATTTCTGCTGCAAAATAGGAGCTCACATCAAATTTGGAACATGTCAGACTATGGGCTGATGTTAGGACTGATGTTAAGACTGATGTATCATGGAACAGAGTGGTCCCAGAATGCAGACTCTCTTGAGTCAGAATTACACAATCAGACTGTGATTTTTGTCTTCACACCATGGTACTATGTTATGCAGATGCATTAATGACTGTAAAGATCTAGTTTGAAATTAAAAGCAACTGTTTTTCTGTACCTGGGTGTTCAAATTCAGTGGAATATTATTATTTTTATTATTATTTATTATTATTATTATTATATCTCTTTAAGACAGCCTGGTTCCTGGTTGTTGCTAGATATATTCTCTTCCCAAATGAGATTTCAGAATAATTTATTACCTGGGCAGTGCTCACACAATGGAGAGAAAGATTCATTTTGGTAAGGGTTAAATAATTGTAACTAACACATCTGGGTTTGTATTATCTACCACTGCTGTCCAAGCTTTCTGGATATGTCCTGAAGTGCTCACTTTCCTGGCACTGAAATATCCAGGGATTTGTGTGTTTCCTCAAAGCAAAAGTCTATTTATCTCTGTATTTATCCAGCACAACTTGTAAATGTTCTCCTCAAATCTTTGACAGAGTTCATGAATTATGAAGGTGGAATGGGAGTCAAGGTGGGGCAGGAAAAAGATCTGGGGATGATGGAATCGAATAGATGATGACACTCAGCAAAGGAGATGGGCTTTCCAAGGAAATAGAAACAAAATCAAGTGCTTCTACTGCACTTCTGAAGAAAAGGCCCTATTTGTTTCCAATAGTTAGTGCTTCCGTGGGACCTGTGGTGGCTCAGAAAGTGCAGCCACTAAACTACACACGAAGCATTTTTCTTACCTGAGGAAAACAGAGCAGGTTGTAAGGCACATTTCTGAGTATGCTACTGCTTAACAGCAAAGTAGAACTGGAAATGGTAAAGACAGGAGAAAAAGATGAGAAATTAATGAAGATTTTTCTATGTGTACATTGGAACAGATTAAGGTATGCTTTAAGGGACAGGGAAAGCTGGAACACTATTGCTTTCAATCCTTTGTTTTGCTATATGTGTCTATATATTGATAGTCTTTCACTGCATTTTTGGTTCATAATACTTGTTGCCATGACAGCTTAAACTGGCTTCAATGAAGTTTGTATTTGTACAAGGTCACTGACCAAGGACAGGAAAAAGCGATGAAAGGAGTGAAAAAAATGAGTAAAAGAAGACTCTGAGAGCTTTGAAAGAGCTGTTACATTTCATAAAGATAAAAATGTCCCTCAATAAACATTTGTCAAATGATCTTAAATTATTATAATGTGGTGAGCAAATAGTGTGCCAAAATACTGTACATATATTACTGGATAAATCAGATGCATTTAAAATCCCTAAGCATAATGAACCTCATTTTTTATAATAAATGCCTCAGTCCTCATCTGCCCACTGTGACTGGTAAGGGAGGCCCAAACAGTCAAATAGGAAATGTTTCATTTCTATTGCACAGAGGGCAGGCACAGCTATGTCAGGTGGGGTATTCTGTGCTGCTGCTTGAAGGTGTTATGGCATTAATGCATCTTCTCGGGGCAGCTGGCTATAATACATGAATCTAGCCTTTGAAAACTCTGTCAAAGGTGTTCTTTAATATATTCTCACTGAAAAAAACCCCAGAAACAACAAAAAACCCAAACCAAAACAAACCAAACCAAAACAATAAACCAGCCAAAAAACTCCCAAACTACCCCGTGATATCCTACAATTACACTCTTCTGAGGCATTCACAACCTAAAAAGAAATTATGAGGCGATTTTCTGTTTTAAATGCACTTGGATGATTGCAATTCAAAATGACTTACTGTTATCCTACAGTTTCTTAGGTTTTTTTGCTAAGAACTAAATACAGGATCACCCAGGGCCTTTACAGGCTCACACAAGGGGTAAATGTGTTGACACTGACATGACTTGCAGCCCCTAAAGTGGTGCAGTGGCAGTGCTCTCCCCCTGCCAGCAGCCAGCCCAAAATAAAACCTCAGTGAATAGAAAACCCTGCCATTTAAATGATAAGCTTTTGAACCTAGACTAACTTTGTCATAGTCAGGGGCTGAAACAGATTACATTTTACCCATCATGTAATTATATTTTGTACAAGACAAAACCAAATGAGAAATGAGCCACTTGTTAACTGCGTCGTCGTG
>JAWWMU010000036.1:5119561-5159207 GCA_035048155.1 Cinnycerthia olivascens | reverse complement strand
CACGACGACGCAGTTAACAAGTGGCTCATTTCTCATTTGGTTTTGTCTTGTACAAAATATAATTACATGATGGGTAAGATGTAACCTGCTTCAGCCCCTGACTATGACAAAGTTAGTCTAGGTTCAAAAGCTTATCATTAGTCTGTATGAAGTCCTTTGGTTATTACAGTTCTTCAGCATAAACCTTCAGCTGACACAGTCCCATTGCTATTTCTGGTCTTTCCATTATCAGGGATTACTCATTTCTAATGATAATGTGCAGTGGCCCATATGTGCAACTTTTTTGGCAGACATACACAAAATCTTTGCATCTTTTGAATATAAGGAATGGCTATTTTCTGTCCTTATTTGCTGGCATTGCAAGTAAATCAACCTTTTGAAGAAAGGCACCTGAAGAACTCAGGCCTGGACTAATGAAACCTGTTTCTAAAGATTTTTCATCTTTTACATATTCAGATGGAATGAAAGCTAGTGTACATAGTCCTCCTGGAAGCACTCATAAGAAGTCTTTTCAACTTTTCTTTCTCTTTATGGAGTGTCCTTGGGTATAGCCTAATTAATCATAGACTTCCTAGTAAATTACAAATAGCATAGATTTTCCCAATTATATTTTCTGTTGTTCATAGCAAGTAAGCATCTCTTATAAATAGCTTCCCATAGTTGAAGTCAGGAATAAAATGTTCATAAATGTTTATTATAACACTCCATGCTTTCAGTACCAGCTTGATATTTTCTCCTCAGGTCTTTATTTCTTCATGTAATCCTGAAATCTTCAGTAGCCTTGCCTGTGTTCATAATGATTTCTTTATTCTTTTAACCTATTTCCAGCCATGCTGATTTATTGCAAAATAAAAATAAGAATAATGTCAATGGTTTTCCACACAAATAGACCCAAGGGAACACTTTAGGAGAATTTGAAGTACAATGGGAAAGAGCTGAGCTGATGTTAATTTATATGAACTTTTAATTTGAGGATAATACTAGAAGCGAATCATAATCTTCAAGGTGAAGGAGTACATTAGCTTCCTAATTAGGCTGCCTTTACCTCAGCAGTGAAAGTGACATTAATTAGTTGACATGTCTGTTTATCATTGTTTCCAATGCTATACAATCTGAATATTTATTTTCAAGAGATGACGCACTGGCAGAGTATTCAAACAATGAAGAACATGCCATTGGCATAAGAAAAAAATCTAAGAAAGCTTCTCCATGTGTCTTACATTAGCATAGAGTTTAAAAGCCATCCAGAACCCTATACAAACAAGCAGGCAGCAAGCCTTCCCAGTTCTGTGTCGGAATACATCTGCAACGACCCTTGCTAAGCTCACTCATAACTAACTCAGATGCATCTGCATGAGCTGTAAGTGTTGCATGAATTTGAAATATATACTTGAGCTTTTCATATAGCCAGACTCTGTGAGATGGTGTCATATCAATCTATATGCTTGCTTGTTGATTATGGGCCTACTAGGTGTAAATAAAAGTATTTGGGTTTGGACTTCTCAGAATAAAGTTATAGAATCACAGAAAGGTTCGGGCTGGAAGGGACCTTAAAAATCATCTAATTCCAACCCCTACCATGGACAGCGACACCTTCCACTGTCCCAGGTTTCTCCAAGCCCCATCCAACTTGGCCTTGAGCCCTTCCAGGGATGGGGCAGCCACAGTTTCTATGGGCACCCTGTGCCTGGACCTCCCCACCCTCACAGGGAAGGATTTTTTCCTAATTTCTAATCTAATCCCACTCTCAGTTTGAAGCCCTTGCCCCTTGTGCTGTCGTTATATGCCCTTGGAAGGAGTCCCCCTCCATCTTTCTTGTAAGTCCTTTGCTTTAGGTAATTACTCCATGTCACTTTGCATTCACCCCTGACAGTCATGCTTCACTGTCAGTGTTTGGATCTGTCAAATGCTACAGCCACAAACGTGTATAAAATATTTTAAAGTCGGGCACAAGGGCAGAAATAGCAGCAACAGATTGGAAACTGTGCTTGCTTGTCAATAGAGATTTTGCTCCTCTGAACTCTCATCCAATTTTCAATTAAAACTTAATGCTCTTTAACATGATTAGGCAAGAATCTTAATCATAGGGCTGATTGACCTACATGTCTGAAAGGCTAAAAAATGCCACCTTACACAAATTTCCTCTGATTACAATTCATGGTGGAACTAGTTATTTGTTATTAAGTTATAAGTTATTTGGAAATGGAGTTCTGCAAGCTTTGGACGCAAGAGTTTCAACAAGTGGTTTTCAAAGAGGCAATTTATCTTAAAAAAGTGTGCAGTAGTACCAAACTATCCTTAGCTGGCAGAACTCTTGCAGGGTTTCTAAGCTTTTTTTATAAATAAGGTTGGGGTAGCGGGAGGTCTCAGAGTTTTTTGGTAGTTTTGTTTGTATGTTTTGGGCTTTGGGCTTTGTGGTTTTTTAGGAAAATTGATGGAATAAATTTTAAACTGCAAATATCCTGAGCATAGCATTAGATCCTGATCAAGTCTATGTTTGAAGATAATGAGATAAGATAAAGTTAATTCTTACTAGGATATTACTGGTACAATATTGTGTATATTCAGATTTATCAATAATAAACATAGGTGTGAAAAGAGAAAAATATTTCTAAGCTCTAGTCAAAAAGGAAGTACTAAAACACTTCCAGACAATGTGGACTGTGAAGTGTAATATAACAGAACTACAAAATTAATGAATTAAAAAATTAAAACTTGTGACCTTTTTCCTTGTGTGTTCCATGCACTGGTATCCTCAAGACAAGGATGCTGAGACTCTCAGGTGTCATTTGTTGATTGTTGCAGGTACTGAATTAATATTGACATTAATTAGATCTGTGCTTGAAGGGTTCACCTTGGAGACTTAACATGGCTAGAAAGAGATGCTGAAGGGATGCACTAACATGCCTAGAGATACTAAAAAATCTCATAAGTGATTAATTCATAAACCTCCCTTTGCTCAGGATTAAAATGGTCACTAGAATTGTTCCCCAGAAGAAAATTTTCCCCATGTCAAATTGGATTTGGGATGAGTTGGAAAGAAAGTTGGCCTTTTTCTATAGCTTGAGAGCAATTACATGAATAACCTGCAGGTTTTTCCTTAACAAATTCTCAGCTGTTGTAAGGACAAGGAGATCTATTGCTGTCTTTAACAGCACTTTTCCCTACATTTGTGCCTGTTGAGCACTGCATGGGCTGTGTGGTGTATAGGATGAGGGCTGCTGCCTCGTTCTTGTCAAATCATCTCTTCCTGGATGGCTGAACTCTCTGTCCAGTGAAGCCCTTTCCATCTCTGTTTCTGGGCTCCGGTATCCATGTCTGTAAGAAAGCCCCAGGTGTAAATTCCCCATAGCTTTTAGATTCAGAGATCCACTATTAATGTAAATATCATAAGGGATGTGCTGCTGATACTCCTGTATGCAGCTATCCTGACTTTGTGGGGTTTTTCTTTTGTACTGATAGATATCCACTTCCAGAGGGGGGAAAAATTGGCCTTTTCCATATTTTCTTGATTTCTGCTTAACATTAAGCAAATATAGTCATCTAAATATCTTTTTTAATGTCAAGAGTTCTGTGAATGGTAAAAGCTGGTTTAGATCTCATTATTTTACCTATGAAGTTATAGTTATTTCTCTCACAAACATTATTTTCTATTTATCAACACTCATTTTCCTCTGCCATTTTATCATTGAAACAAAATATCATTAACTAATCTGTAAATCTTCTCACCTTTCTTTTTACTACAAATAATTTATCTGTATCATCAGAAAACTTCAGCTCTTCCCAGGCTGTTGATGAACATATTGAACAGCACGGTCCCCAGCATAGTTCTCTGAAGGGCTTGCCTGTAAAAACTGGCTATTTATTACCTAAATGTCATTTCAGGGTATTTTATCCGATTCCAAATCCATGCAATAACTTTATTTTGTATACCATAAAATCATAGCATTTTAAGGGGTTGGAATGGACTTTTAAGATCCCCTAGTCCCAAGCAGGGACATCTCCCACTAGACCAGGCTGGTCCAAGCCCTGCCCAGCCTGGCCTCCAACTCTACCAGGATTTGTGCACATAATTTTCCATATTAGAACATGGGTTTGTCTAGAAAAGTTAACAGGTAAATAATGGGCTTCCTTCTGCCAGCTGACAACAGTGAATGAAAATTGGCAACGCTTGAGTGGACAGGTGAAACTTTCAGTTTTCAAGGTGGAAGGGCAATCTTTCAGTTCCTTTGTACCTTTGGTAGCCTGGCACATTTTTACCTTTGCTGGCCATGGCAGAGCTGCACACGAGCACTGGAGTGTTGCAGGGCATGAAGGATGTGCTCATCCACAGGCAGAGCTCTGAGCAGTTCTCTGAATTCCTTCTGTCTACCTTAGGGCTCATAGGGGACTCCCAGTGGAAAAAATAGTAAAAAATCACCAAGCTGTTTGGCATATTCTGTGCTTTTTCTGAGAGCTGATAAGAGACTCCTTGGCTCCAGGAGACTTCTGATACATCATGAGCCCAGTCTGACTGAGATTCAGAGTGCTTGGCCCCTGAGACATGAGCCTCACTTTGTCATTTTCTTTCATTCCAGGCTTGCACCTGGAGAAGAATTTCTCAAAATCATGCAATCTATAAGGTTAATCTATTTGTATCTCTATGAATATTTCACATGATAAAGCACCTGTGCTTTCCTTGTAATCCCAAAGTTACCCAGCTGTTTTAAACAATTGAAATCTGTCTTTAAAATTAAAAGCAGGTATGACACAAGACCACACAAAATGACCCACAAGTCAGTCTATTTCCCACTGAGTTTCAGTGCTTGTGAGCTCAGGAGAAAGGAGGAAGCACAGGGCTCTCAGCATCCCAAAACAGATGGTGGTGTCCCCCTCACCCTGCTGCCAGTCAGGGGAGTCCAGTGGCTGCTCTCATCACAAACCCTGAGCGTGTGACATATCAGGGACCAGCCATGAGCCACCACCCACCCCACACAGCTCCTCAGTGACAGCTTGCACTGGCCCCAGGTTTCCTGCCTGTGTGCCCACAGCAGGTCCTGCCTCCCTGCTTCCACACAATCACAGTACAAGGATTCCCCTGACCCCCCATGCCCTGCCCCTGCCTCCTCCCTCCATCCTCCATCCCAAAGGCCATTCTGAGCCTGGCCTGCCTTAGCGTGGAAATACATTTATTTTTCATATGGTATTAGGGGCCACCATCACAGGCAATATTCCAGCTGTGTGAATCCCTGCCCAGGGGTCAGACATGAAGCTCACTCACTGGTGAGAAGGCAGGGGCCAGCAGGCACATGCAGAAAAATGCAACGTGAAGCAGTGAAAAAAACAATCATCCACATCATAAACAGGGATTCTATTTTTTTAATGAGACCTACTGAAACCTGCAAACTGACTGATTCTTGGGTCCATGCCTTGTTCCCCTTATTTACTGACACAGAGGTTCCAGCAAGTGTGGGAGCCAAAAAGCTGATTTTTTAATGTTGACAGTACCGACATGCATCTTGCCAACTACATCAAAAATATATTTTAAAAAGTGGGACTATAAAATTCAGCTTCTAATCTGTTAGTTTATGTTTGCATAGACTTTCTTTACTACCATAAGTAAAAAGATTTATTTCACTGGAGGACTGAAAACCGTGTTTCTGTGAAATCCAACAGCATGTAAATGAGAAAACAGCTCCTCAGGAACTGCCTCCTCTCATGTGGTTAAGCAGGTGTGGAAGTTTTCCAAAAATGTTTTAGAGGCACTGCTGTAAATTCAGAATAGAAATGGAAAATAATTTCCATTTTATTTTCATGGGGAAAAAGAAAAAAATGTTTTATTTGAATATTCTTAATATTATCAAACATTTTCAATACTTTCTCCATTTGAAAGAAAGTACAGTCAGGTACAGGTTACAGAGAGTTGGTTACTCTGCCATGAAGAGCACAGGGGAGCCCTGGCTGTGTCAGGTTAAGGTGAAGGCAGTGACAACAGTGAAAATTGTTTGTGTTTGGGCAGGGGCTCAGCAAGGATGCCGGCAGCCCCTCTCAGGTGTAGGATAGCACTGACTAGAGAGGAGTGACTGCAGCTTTTGTCTGAAGAATCACCTGTGTGCTGCACCAGGGCTCAATCTTGTGCTGCTCAATCTCCTCCTGAAAGTGCTACCCCAGCCCCACAGGCTGTTCCTAACAAGTTACTAAAGTAACTTGTGATGTAAAATGAGTTATCCCCTTTTTCTGTGGTTTTACAACCAAAATCTCCTTAGCCAAAAGGTATTGGCATTGAGCACTTATAATCTTCTGTCCGCCACGTTTGGCCTGAGTTTCCCAGTTTGAAATCTGTTCTCTGGACAGCAGCTATTTCTTTAGGTGAAACAGATTTAAAACAGTAAATACCAATACATAGATTGCCTTATCTACATCTGACATTCCTGTCACTTCCCTACGTAGCCGTGATTTAACCTTGCCATCATCTGTTCTCTTCAGGAGGAAATTACAGTCCATTCCTCCTCTGCTCTGTCAGCTTGGAGCAGCTGGCAACTTGTCAGCACCCCTTCTGCACATGGACATTTTACTGCTGGGAGGCAATACCCCAGCAATCTGTAGGTACTCAGCCTTGACAAAATGACTTCATAATCAGTAGCCAAGGAGTCACTTTTCCCAGCGCTGCTCTGTCTGAGCATTTCTGCAGATTCATTGTTCACCTGCCTTCTCTTAAGCAATCCTCCCCATTATAAAGAAGTAGCTGTAAGTGGAGGACAGGCTGCACAGAAAGATCAGGAAAAACAAGGTGACATCCCGTCCTACATGGCTGAGGAAGTGGGAGTCTTAATAAAACAAGAATGTAGGTGCTGTATGCAAATCTTAATGAAATTTGTGATTTAAAATCACAACATTTTTTTAAATGCGGGTTTCCAAGTCTCATTAACTTTGAAAAAGAGGATTCATATTCTATTTAACTAGACTTCACATCGAGCCACTTTTCATTTACAGTATATTCCTAAAGGTAGAAGCAGCAGGGAGATGAAATGACTTCATTCACTGGAATTACAGCTTCTTTTATATAAAAACTTAATCATTTTATATATGACAACCTTATGCTTAATGTTGCTAGAATACTCCTCATAAAACACTATTTTGTGAGTGCATAGACTCCCCTACTGAGCATATAACAGCTTTCAGTGGATGTGCTAATCCAGTTTGAATATATGTATTATTTAATCTTCATTAAGATGCTGAAGTCTATACAATGTTAATTATTCATTTTGCATGTTCCTTGCACTTTATTGCAATTCATAATTTCCTTAATGAAAATGTAGTTTTTAATTATAACTGTAAAATTCGGATGAAATCTGCCTGGTAAGCATAAGCAGAGTTTTTTTTTAGTTTTGCGAAGTTTTTAGTATGGTATGAGAGGGGGAGATTCACCAAAATGGTGACAAAAGGGGCTGAATGAACAGCATCTAACCAAATATTCAACCAAGCAACATTGCCCCATCCCTCAGCAAAGGCCACAGGAGCTGCAAGGAGCAGCAAGGACCCTTCTACTGACATTTGCTACACGGGGGATCTCAGCCTGAGAGCACAGGGTGAATTTTAATCCAGCATTCTTCCCTCCTTTCCATCAGCACCAAGAATGTGGTGAGATTCTGCAGGCAGTGTCGTGCATGTTTCTTTGAAAAGGTTTCCAGCAGGATAAGAAGACTGCCACCCTACAGACAAAAAAAAAAAAAAAAATCCTAAGTAGAATTAAAAGAAGCCATCATAGTTTCAATATCCTTAAAGAAAATGTATTAAAACAGATGAAAAAATTTAGTGGAGAAATAGAAGAAAATGGGTACTGAGGGTCACTTTGAACAGAGGTTGGGTGTAGAAAATATGTCTTTTTTTTCCTAAATGGCAGGAAACAACTCACAGTAGCAATTTTAAACTACTACTGATTTTGATAGAGAATACTTTTTAAACTACAGCTAAGTGTCAAATTACAAATGTTTGACATGCTGAACTGACAGAAAGTGCATTTAATTGACTGTTTATACTACACAGCAGAATAGTATATTCCAGCTTCTGTGGAGTTTGTTTCATTTTGGATGTGCGTATTTTTATGTGGCAAAGTACTCAAAAATTACCAGAGTGAGCACAGCATCAGAGATATGTACATTAGCAGGCAAATCATAGATATGTACCCTCTTTTCCCTTTTATTCTTTCTGGGGTTCTGGAGAAGTAAAATCAGAAATACTTACTTAGGCTTCATATGAGTATCCAGGGAAAACTAAAACATATATGGTCTCATAAAGGGAACCTCTGTGTCTTGGCAGGTGTGTTGCTGCAAACCTTTGCCATGTCAGATTTAAACAAAGTTTTGATGAAAGCTACTTGTGAAACCACCAGGGAGGAAATCACATCTTTTTAGGCTGAAAGATATATTGGCAAATATGAACTGCCATATGAGATTTGATATGAGCTGCAACTGCCGCCCCTCATCTCTCTGGAATGTCATAGTCAGTAGCTACACACCTTTGGTCAAATGCTCTGTGGCAGATCCCAGATGACTCAAGGAATATATCCTTTCTCATTAGTTATGAAGTCGTGAAATGACCTTTAGAATAATAAAAATTCTAGTGGAAAAAAAAAAAAAAAAATCTGTCTTGGGATGTATTTTCCCCGCCTAGAATCTGACACTTCAGCTTTGGCTTTCAGAGCCACTCATGATCCAAATCCCTAAATGGGCAAAGTAACCTTGTTTATGAAGCTCTCTGTACCCCCCTGCTCACCTGGGACTTGCTGAGCCAACCAACTCATTGCCAGTCATCAGGGTGAGCTACAAACAAAAGGCAGCAGGGGAGGCTGAGCGTGGACAGGGCGTGGGAAATTTAAAGGCAGGTGGATTTGCCATTTTCCTGAGTGGCCATTATAAGTGTCAGCCTGCCAGACTGTCTCTCTTGCTGGCATTCATTTTTCCACGAGATCTCTGCTGCATTAATCTAAAATTGACCTGAACTTTATCATATCCATGATGTTGTAAGAGTGGGAGATCATTTCCCAAGGTTCTTTGACCTCTTTGTTGAGACAAGTGCTGTGTCTCCACCCCCTATAGCCATTTTACATTGCAGTTTTACACATTTGAAAGGTGGTGCCTCACGAGATTTGACACACCCAGTTGCAATATCTTGCAGAGATGATATATTAGTTCTTTGCTCTTTTGTGTCTTGTTTGTTTCAAAGCATTTCCATAAGAGGAAAGAAAGGTAAACTGTATTAATAGGACGTATGGCAGATGTGGCTGGAATATGTAATTTTAAAACCTCTTTCCATAGTAGTATTAATGGTTAATATTCTTCACTTTGGAGGTTTTTGAAAAAATATCATCATTCCGTTGGTGATGCAAACTTTCATAAAGCTGTTGTGACATTTAAGAAATTAGTTGTGAATAAATCAAGGATCCTCTGTGGAAGTGCAGAGCAATTGGGACTGTAGTTGTCATAAGCAAATAGCAATCACTGATGTTATTGCTTGGACTAGTTGATTTAGAGAGATTTTTGCCTTGTGTGCTATATCTGTAGTATTCTGAGCATTGAGTGATTTTTGAAGTTAATATTAAAGCTCAAAGTAAGAGTTTTAATATATTTTACTTTTTTTTTGTTCTAGAAAACATTTTTTGTTGTAAGAGAGTTTGCAGTCCAAGTACACAATCAGTCAAAAGAAATCTGTTATAGCAGAGGAATTCTTTCTCCAATTTGAAAGCTTGTATTTAGAGTGAGATAGAGGAGAGGAGTTCTTGTTACAGTTCAATTTACTGACAAGGAGGTGCAACCTAGACAAAAGGGTGTGTTTCACTAATTTACAACTTAATGAAAGTTTTGAAATCATTTTATATGTCTTCCTCAGAACACAGTACTACTATACCACAATTCCCACAAATGCTTAAGAGGCAAGTTTAAAATACATTGTAAAAGCTTCTTTAACTAATTTTGTTTTTTCTTTAAAATTTATCACTTGTCAAAGTGATACTACTCTTTTCAAAGACATCTCCAATTTGCTTTTAAATAGGAATTAATTTTCTCCTGGCTGTCTAGCACAGTCTCATAGCACTGACCTGACCATGGTTCACTAAAAAATCAGTGTCTTATATGAGAAACAACCAAGTCCCAAATTCTCCAAAAGGATTTATTTTTATATCATATTCAAGTGCTCTATCATCTGAGACTAGCATTATCTAAGATGCTATTGTTTACTTAGAGTCACACTTGATAACCATATTTTAGTCTTTAAAAAGCTATAAACTAAATGTAAAATGTTTAAAACAGTGGTAATAAACAAAATATGAGATTTACAGAAGCTGAGGGGATCTATGCCAAAAGATTTCATGATTCTCAAGGAAATAGTATTTCCTCAAATAAGCTTTTAAAAGCATTTAAAAATATTTCTTTATTAACAAATATGTATCTTTGTCCCACTGAAAAAATAAATATAAATATGTAAAAGCTGTACTGTTGAGATAAACAACTGAAAGCAAAGATTGCATGATGAGGCTTCTGCAATCTGTGCTGTCTTGTTTCAACACGTACATGTTGGACTTCTGTGAACTCCATTGGTTTAAAAATACCCAAAATATTAGAGAAAAGATTGTGATTCATTTCAATTGCTTTTAGTTAACTTTCATCTTTCTACTTGTATTTAATCTTTAATGGTGAATGATTGATTGACACTGGAGTTCTACATTAAAATCCTGCATTCCTCGGAGGTATCAGTTCAGTTGTAATTTGGAGCTCTCCCAGGAGAGGCAGTTCAATATTCCTATCTACTGGAACCCTGAGATAACCTGATAAAGTGTGCTTTGTGCCGTGGTGGGTGCCGTGCAGCACCATGCTTGGGGTTTTTCTGTATGGATTTGAAATCCACCCTGTCTGAGAAAAGATGCAATGCAGAGTGCTGTGCTCATTATCTTGGAAGGGCAATGGCAGTGCTGCAGAGGGGTGTGGGCATCAGACTGGCCAAGAAAGAATAGAAACAGCAAGGCTGAAAGCAAAATGGCTCCCTGCTTTTTCAAAAATAAATTATGGAGATGATTCAGAGAGAAAAAGAATTGAAACACCCTATCACTGCTTGTGATGATGAGGGAGTCATGCAAATAGGCCAGGAGAAACACAGTGGCTACCATCAGAAACTACATCAAAATGCCAGTTCTGTTCTGCTCTCCAGACTGGTGTCCAGGAGGTGGGACAAAGCCAGGTGGAGATTTGCTTAAAAGCCTTTTTAATAGAGAGGTTTGACTTCACATTAAAGACTCTGTTAACTGAAGGGAATGATGAAATAATTCATGCCCTTTTTAGTAACATGAATAATTTGTAGATGGTTCACTTTAAAATATATTCACTGTTAAAATAACCTAAATCCTTACAGTCACGTACTACATATGTCTCCTCTACTCCATTTGGAAATATGTGTATAACCACGAGTACAATTTGAAATTTGGTGTCCCTGAAATGTAATCACCCAGATGTGCCTAAATTGGGAATATCAGATCACTGATCTTGGTCAGAGCAGTACAGCACACACACACAGCTCAGTCCAGGTCGGAATATTTTGCTTATCCAGGTCCAAATGGAAAGTACAGGATATTTGATGCAAAGGGCCAGCAGCTGTGTTGGAGGTTTCCTCAGAGCAGTTTGGTTCCCTGGGCAGAACATCTGCCAGCACCACCTTAGGTGCCTTCCCAGCACACTTGGTCTGCTTTAGTTGCCACACATTCTGCATTTTCTCTGCAGCACAGATCAGAGCATGAAACAGTTTGGACACAGACCTCAAAAGCAACCCATCCAAACAAAATTCTGACATCAGCATTCACCAAATTAAATTGCTTCTGGTTTGATCACATATAAGGGCGCTGCTGGGAAGGTTCAAAATGAGCTCTGAACTCTGCAGTTTGTCCTGTGCTCAATATACAAAATCTTCTTCCTTGTTAACAAGGAGTTACACAGTTAAAATTTGGCAGAAATTTTATTGACACAAAAGGGAAATTCTTTCAGGAGAACACACATCCAGAATGGGTGCTGTAAACCTAAGAAGCGCTATTTAAACATGATCTGAGAATGACTCTTAAAACATTTCTTATATGAAAGAATCCACAATACAGATAACCTCATGGACTCTTATTCTCAAATGAAGGACAAATACATTGAGAATTGAAAAGGGACAAATCCCCCTTTGGCTTTGTTTGTAGCTAGAAATAACTTGAGTTACTAGAAGGCAATTTCAATTGCCAGTTCCACAACAGTGGAACTCCATTGATGTGAGAGAATGTGGCTGCTGCACCTCTGTTCTCAGCCAAGTTTGCAAACTAATTTTTCCTAGAAAAGAGAGTTGAAACATTTGAACATAAACTGGAAGTCAGTTTTGTTTCCAGTCTTTTCTTTCTTCTTTTTTTTTTTTTGTCAGGTATGGGTACTCTTTGTAAACAATTTATAGAGTTCTCACTTGCACCAGCTTGTGCTCAGCAGGTATTTGTTTTCAACAATGACTTGAACTTTAATAAGCTCGTACCCATACTTTGAGCTGTGTTTCTCCCAGAGATGAAAGCTTAGGATCAAAATAGCAAAGCAAATCACTGGATTTTAACTGCCATCCAGAAGCAAATTTAAAGTTTTGTTAGAATAGCTTCCGAGGGGTATTTTTTGTAAAAAAGAAAGTAATGGTTTGCTTTGATTTCCTCAACATTGTTCTTTTATTCCGGAATTTCCTTTATTTACTTTTTTTCCCCTGTTCTTTTAGTGTGTTTTATTTGTGAAGCAGTATATGATGTTCATTAGGAATCTGCAAATTGGAAGACCATTCATACACTGCATATTCTCTGAACATCTACCTGGATTACAAAACACTGCCAGCTGTGCGTGCTCTGCACAATGCAAGTTACAGCCACACACTCACTGTGCTTCAGCATTGCTGGCAAAGTTGTTTTGCTAACAAGAATATAACCATTTAGATTTAGCATCCTGTTGAAAATAGCTGTTAGTGCCCAGGTCTGAAGCACAGGCAAAACCAGAAGCATAAGGGCCACACTGACACCTGATAAAGCAGAGGCAAATACTTAATTATGCATGTACAGAAAGCAGAAAATCTAGAAAAAAAACCCCAACAATTTAGAAAGATTTGTGTATGTTTTCTTGGTTTTCTTGGGGGATTTTTATTTTTCATTAACATTTGAAACCATATTTTGGAGGTTACTGTATGTGATTGCCTGTCTAGAGTAAACTATGTAGCAGAAGGATGTTGGAATATGCTATTAGAATAATACTTCTAAAATTATGAACTTATTCAGTGTTTGCTAATGAAATTGAACTAAATACTCAATACTGAGTACTCTAATGCTGAAGTAATACTAAATACCCTCTGATGTTACATTTGCACTGGAAAGAAAAGCAGTCTAACTGTTAATATGACTAATACATATTGGTAGGTAAGAAATCAACAGTGAACAGGAACATATGGCTGGCATCGTTAAAAGAGTCCTATTTGCACGCCCTAAAGTCCTTGAATACAGCTGTAAAGGATTTGCTCATCATGGTCACCCCCAAAGGAGCCAGCTGACCATTAGTGCTCCGGTGCCTGTCCAGGTGCACTGCATGAGGGATGTTTGTGTAAGGGATTGCAGGTGATGGGTCTGACACTCCTTAAAGCACAATCTTGGCCTCTCTGGGGTGAACTCTGGGTGTGTGCAGAGCTCTGAGCATCCACGTTTTGAGCGGTCCTTTTGTGGCAGGACTGGCTGTTCCCTGTCTGGAGCTGCTGCAGCAGCTGAGGCACTGCTGGGATCTGGGGTGAGTGCTGGATTTTGGGGTCTTGGGGTTCCCCAGCCCGTGAGCAGGGATTGTGAGCGGCTGGAGCACCTCGGGAAGGGGCAGAGCCCGGGGGTTCCCCTGCAGGCAGCGAGTGCAGCCCTGTGCTGCTGGCAGCTTTAACCGTGAGGATGGGGCAGATATGCTCCACTTGCACAGAGGTACAAAAATTTTTTGTTACATATAAAAAACATGAGCCTGTGTAGGTTTGCTCAATGATAGTTTATGATGTTTATTTCTCCATATACATGTTTAAACTTTCCCCTACTCTTGCCTCACCCTTTCTGATAGTATCATTTTTAGAAACACAAAAAGACTTACATGTGTTGTTTCCAGAGCAAGCATAAATTCAAATCAAAGGTGAGGAGTTGTCTTTAAATCAGCAGAAAGGAATTCTTCAATGTCTATTTTTTTTAAATTATTATTATTCTTTTTACAATGAAGATATGCGTAATAGAGAGGTTAAGATCTTTAATTTAACTTGGAAATGAACTAAAAAAAAGACATTTTACTCTCTCTGAATTTGCATTGCGTAATTGCATTTTAATGAATTAACTGCATTTCATAGACCTTAAATGAATGTGAAACTAATAGCTGAACCCTTTGCCACATGGTGTTCTCATTGTAGGCTCAAAGTGAGACTCTCTTACCTACAAATTATATTCTCAGTTTCAGTGGTTGAAAGGATGCTGCTTACAATAACAAAAGTTATGAACAGGTTTAATAATTAAATGCATACAGGGTGCTGCTGTTTGATGTGTTCTATTTATGTTCAGTTCCATATCTGTTTCTAAGGACCAGTATAATTTGGAAACAATCAGGACAACCTCAAGATAGCCCTGGTAAATTTGTATTGTTCTGCCCCTAGAAACTCTGTGGTGTGCGTTGTGTGATGGAATTGTGGGGTCTCTGTCAGGGTATGGGGAGGCACCAGGTTGGATTTCAGAGCATTGTGTGAACACTTGGTTTGGGGGCCTTAAACTACAGTGTGTTAATAGCAGAAGACTTAGTGTGCTGCACTCCTCTTGCCAGGGCTGTTGTACTGTGATTGCTACTGCTTTCATAATAGAGTGTATGTATAAGAATACACTTTGTATGGTTACAATATGACTTCTGTAAAACAGCTTTCACAAGGTGAGAGTTGAGAACCATTCACTATCCACTGCTGATACTTGGTTTTACAATTTCCTTGGTTTGCCTTCCTCTTTGAGACACCAGACTTCCAGCTTTGCTTGGAGTTATCCACAGACACACATAGGCTAAAAATTAGGTCACATTCTTGATTTTCAAAATTGTGGGATTAAGTTTCACTAAGTACAGTTGAAAGTATTCTACTCTTTCATAAGTTACTTACTAATTATGGGTGGTGTGATTAATTTCCTTTTGAAGAGACATGTTTGTGATTTGGGGTTGGATTGTCTTGTTTGTATCGGTTTTTACATTTTACTGTAAGTTATGCTAGAGCCTTGTTTTAGAGCAAGTGTCACCCCTGGTAAAATTCAGCCAGTGCTGACTCATTCTATGCATTATTGAGAATATAAGTGGCCAGAAAGGAAACATGAATAAGAATGATAAGATTCAGTTTGTAGATGCTTATATTGATCATATCTGATAAAATCTTGTATTAAACGGCTTTCATGGTCTTTGATTTTTAAACTCGGTGGCACATCTCTATCTCTTTTATGAGATCTAAATTAATCTACTTATTAGGGGATTTAGAAAAATGCAAGTTACATTACAGAAATAATTGTATGCCTCTGGTATTTATTTTTCTCATTACCAAATGTATCTCAAACACAGCAATACTGTACCACAGGAGCATAGGTAGTTCCTGATGTTTTTATCCCCAGGGAGCTTGACTATTAACCTAATTGCCTGGCTACTTAGAATGTGGAGGGGAAGAAAGGGATTTGAGACATAGTTTAAAGTTCTTTATAAATAAGGTTGCAATTAACAATGCACACTTTTAATAGGCTCTTAAATGTCTTGGGGTTATATACCTAGCTCTGCTCTGATGTATAAGTACCTCTCAAATAATTAAAAATGATAGTTATAGGTACAATCTCTCACTCTTCCAAATAAGCCTTTTTTTTTTCTTCTGCCTCCTATCAGTTTGTAGCAACTTTGTCAATAGAGTTCAGCAGGCTCTTTGTTTGTTTCAAAAAAGGAATTACTTAGGGAAAGCTAATTTAAAGAAATCAGTTCTGCAATTAGAAATGAAAGATTTGTATTTCATTCCATCCTAGTTTTTGAGGTTCTCTTTGTTGCAGTTGTACACTTTCATGTGTAAATTGCTTTGATGTGTTTGGGATAAGATTAATGCCAACCTTTCGAAGCCGTGTCGGAAAAGAGTCTCGGGTTTTGTGAAAGACAACATGTCAGGCTGCCACTGCCCTGAAACTTGGATTTGAATTACTGAGTATCTTTATGAACCAATTCATGTTAATTAATCATTGGAAAGTATATTCATGAATACTTGATACACTCAGTGATTTCATGTTTAGCACTTAGTTTAACAAAACCTGATGGAAACAAGCAGCACCCTGCATATCAAGCTGATGGTGTTTTCACATTAAGCCATTGCTAAAAGCACGTGGATTGCTGGGGGTTGTCTCACATTCCGTGTTATGCCTTTGACAGACCATAACCTTGTATCCTGAAGGATCTGTCCTTTACAAAAGTGTATACCTTGCCATTTCAGACCTTGCCAGAGTAAAGAAAGCAAACTCAGAGTCTTGTTGGTTTTGAATGGCAAAAGAGAAGTTGAGACAAGCTTAAATACGTGCACTAATGAGATGCAGGAGTTACAGTAAGGGCCCTTAATTATGAAGAAATATGTTGACCTGAAGTAGTTATTTTTAGTAACAGGCAACTGTTACATAATGGTTATATCAGCAAACATTTTATTTTCATTTCCTTATTCTTCAGTGACATGTTTTTGTGTAAAGAGGACCTTACAGAACTACTTCTCCTTCCTCCTGTTCTTACTGCTTTGCTATGCTACCTCATGGGAAACTTCTTAGAATCTCCAAAAGTATTTAACAGCAATCCAGAACACCTAATCATGTTATTCTCTCTGCTTTCTTTGCAATACTAACAAAAAATTATGGGACACCAATTACAGTTTGATCTCTTCTCACACCCTGGGGTGATCTTTTTGGCATGATTGGTGTCTGTTTAGCCTTCAGCTTTAGAAGAGAATTCTGGAAGGCATTCATATCAGCACAGATACTTTCCTTTCCTCACACACGTCATTCTGTTATTTTACTGTGCACATATTGGTATGTAATAGGTATGAATGCCTTGAAGGTTCATCATCTGAAACGTAGATATGGATCTGTTCAGAATGCAATATCCACCAAATACAATATGTATGACCAGTGAATATTTCATAGTGAAAGTGGTGATTTGTTGTTTGATCTTTTGTGGATTTTGGTGAGGTTTTTTTAATTAAAAAAATTTAACCAAGCAAACGAAAAAAAAACACCCTGAAAAACAAAGAAAAAGAAAACTATATAACATAATTTACCTTCAGTAAATTTCCCCTGTAGTCAGATTTGGTAAGTGATATACCTGAACTTCCATCATTCCTGGAGAAAAATCAGCAAGTACATGTCCAGTTATTGCTCATGTTTTCTCCTTGCTCACTGTACACTTAGGAGCATAAATGAAAGCACAAAATAAGCAAACACATTCAAGGCCAGGATTCACTAAAACAAATACAGTTCATGCCAAATCGCAGCATATATGTATGCAGCTAGATAAGATAAACTTTAACCTTTGGTTTAGAAATCCAAATAACTTTTGGGCAAACTTTTTAACTGTCATTCATTGTGAAAGATGTCATTCATTGTGAAAGATGTCATTCATTGTGAAAGATGTCATTCATTGTGAAAGATGTCATTCATTGTGAAAGATGTCCTTCATTTTGGAGCTCCTTTCACCTCTGGCCCACATGCACTTGAAGTTGGCTCACTGTGGCTACTGTAATTATTTATGGGGGGAAAAACTGAATCATGGAGCTGAGAAGTTCTAAAGTGTTATTGTTGTAAAAGGACAATATTAGTATATCAGTTAGGAGTGTTTTGGGTTTAGAAGCTTTTCTCTTTGTTTGCTTTCTCTCTTCAAGCACTGGCTTTAGCAGCCTGAAGTTAGTAAGTGTTAATAGAGCTACAATCCTGTTCATTCAATGAAGAGTGTGTTTGAATTCTGGCTCTGTACTAATGTTTTATTATGTGAGTTCATTTTATATTAATTTCCAGTAACTGTACTTTCAATTTCAAAATTGAAACTTGAAAAATTGTGGCAAAATGTAGTCTACAAGTATGTTCTGAGTGTAATACAGTTGGCATCAAATTGCTATTTATGTATGAAGAGGAAGCATTCTGTAAATGAGTTTTTCTTAATTGGTTTTCACCAAATTGATATATGGTTGAGTTAACTAATCTGTCATCTATCACTAAGCAGTACTTCTGTTGTATTCAATCTTTTCTAGCATATGTGAGCATGTATATGTTTATTCTTTTTAAAGTTTTGATAGAAAAAATAACATATGAGGGAAAAATGTGTGTTTACATTTGCATGACCCAAATTTCATCATTTAATTGAACTTCTTTGTGCAAGACCATGGGTTCTGGGTAAGATTTCTGCCCCCTAATTTCTGGTCTCACTTTCTTTCTCTACTACAAGAATAAACATCTGCATCATGATTTAGTTAATGCATAATTTGGCAACTCAGTGTGAAGGAGTACCATGAGTTTATTTCTAGATAAGCATTGCTCTAAAAAGTTTCAGCCAGTGAACAGGTTCAATTGCTTAATATATATAACTCCTCTAAGTATATATGATTAAATTTTTCTGTCTAGTACATGAATGTCCAAAGGAATAACTCTCCTGTGAACATTAGATCTGTGCCTTTAGGTGTACTTTTTCCTAAGAAATTATTTCCCAGTGTTCAGTGTCAGGAACACAGTATATGGTAGAGGTATTTATGAAACTCAGATAAAATGTCAAGGCTCTCCAAACTGCTTCTGGTTCCCTGGTTGGCTAAAACAAATATGTATGGGCATGGCTGAGTGGAATTGGAAGATCTGAGCTCCCTGAGCAGTGACCTTCACAAAAATGTAGAGGAAATGCTCCATATACAGCCTGCCTTTACCAGGTAAAAGTATTTGGGGAACTTGCAGGCTCCTAGGAAACACTATATATATAAAATTCTAACATTTTTGAGGAAAGAAGAATTAATATAATGATGGTGCCCAGACTGTGTAATATTTGGAATTGTTTGGGCAAGAAAAGTGAGCAATCATAGCTGGCTAAAATGTGTGGGCTGCCGAAAGGAGCTGCAATCCCAGCTCACAGGTGATCATGATTACCATTTGTGTTTACTGCACCTAATGGAGTTAGACTGAGTGCTGGTGCTGCTCACCTGCAGCCTAGTATTGCTCAAGTTAATAAAAGTCATTATTTAATTCATTACATGAATGGTAGAAAATTATTTCTAACTGTAGTGACCCCCAGCAAAGGAGCAGGAAAAAGTGTGTGAGAATTGTGTTCTTGGTCTGGTGAGAAACTATCTTTAGGTCCAGATGGCCCAAATTATTTTACTCATCTAAAACACCACAGTGCCGAGACCAAAGTTGAATGGAAATGGTGCTTGTATAAAAATAAAAGCTCAAACTGCTTTGCACTTCAATTTAGTAATAGACAGATGTGTGCCTTCTTAAGTGGTAGAGGTGTGTGTATATATATATACACACTATATATATTAAGGGCTTCTCTTTTGTTTTTTATTTTTTTTCTGACCAGAGAGACAGGAGCAGCTTAGAGAGTTGTATAACACCCTCTGTATCTGGTGGTTGCTGAAAAACAGCAAGACAGGGCTTCATTTAACTAGCTACTATAGGGCACACAAATAATCAATTTAAATTTCTGATAGAAGTGTGTCCTATTGTTTAAACAGAACATTCCAACTCTGGGAAAGAGACACTATCCTGACAAAAGTGTATCTGACAGTTTCCTCTATTTAACAATAGGTAATGCTGTAAATATGTTTTTCTGTATCAAAGGGAACACATCATTTACTCTGCTGGGTAGCATTCTGAATGGCATTTAGTTTAAAGTTTTCTGTCTTTTGGAGCATTCTCAAGTGATTTAATTTGCTCAGTGCAAAGTCAGAGATGCTATCATGACAGAAAGTTGCATACTTAAGTGGCAGATTTCTTCTTGCATTGAGCTCTCAATGGGAATTTTGGAAGAGGGTTCCAAAATATTCTGTTTGATGTAAAATACCATCATTTGTAACCACCAATGTTGAGCTAAATAATGTAATTAGGAGCAAGAATCACTCACAGTATATTTTGTTTCCCTGATGCAAAGGGTGAAGTTAATACTGTGGTAGACTTTGTCTTAGAAGCGACTCTGCAGAACCATGAAAAATGTAACATCATGGGAAGGTGGCAATCAACTTGATATCATCAGCCCACTCTTGGGTCCGTTTTCATCCTTTCCTGTTTTTCTTTTTTCTCATAGTACCAGTTATTTTAATGTCAGAAATTCTCTTTTCCTGGTGTCAGTGTTAGATAGCTGTTGAAAATAGGAGCATTTAAAAATGCTATATTTTGTTGTTAAATATGGGATGGTGGTGTTTCTTGTAGTCTTAGTTCTCATTAAATGGGAGGGTTTCTGCTGTCTTGTTGCTATTTTTCCAAGCTATTTCTTTGTTTTCTACCTGAAAAACAGCCAAAGTCGAGACAGATATAAATGTGTATATTGATATTGCTCTAAGTTTACTGGAGCAGTTCCTGATATTCATCATAAAGCAAGGTAAGAAGTAAGGCTATATGTTTAGGACATGCTTTCAGCAAGTGTAAGGCATTCTGTAGTTCAAAGAATGATGAAGGAAATCAACCCATTTTTCTACACTCCAGGAGGAAATTCCAACAGTATTTGAGTACCTGAAGGATCCTTTACTGTCCCTGTAAATACAAACATATGCACCTCATACACATGCCTGCTATTGAATATAGTATTTGTGATTGAGGTATGACATGTGGATTCAGAAAAAGCGCTACTGTGAACACTGTAAATTCTTGCAGCAATGAAAATGGAAGGCTGTTGTGTTTTAAAATATTCAAACTGTCCTTTTCAAAATGCTCTATTGCTTCAAAAGGCTGTGCTATTCTCAGAGTCCTCAAAAGCATGTTGGTGTTTCTGTATGCTTCAGCATCCAACGAGAAGAGAATGACCTAATAATTACCCAGTGGTATTTATTCTTCTGTCTAAAACAATTTTTAAATTTGATAAAGCTTTGGATTGATTTAGTTAATTAGTACTTAAGTTTTATTAAACAGTATTTCAATATTTTAAGAGTACAGAATAATTTTTTTTAGCATAAACGTGCATGCTTGTTTTCTGAAATGTCAAATCTGTGCTACTCTGGGGAAAAAAAATCAAATTTTTATTAAGATATTCTGAATGAGTGTCCCTGTTCCCAAGCAACGCCCTTTGCTGGTGTTTGCATTACTTTAGTCTGTTTCTAAGAGACAGTCATGCACACATTGATTGAGTACATGTATGACTAAATGTTTTCATTAGTGTGCTCACAGGATCTCACGTTTGAAGTGATGGGAAACAGCACTTTCCTTTAAGCACGTGATGCTTTCCTTTTCCCTAAACACCCATGGCAAAGGGGGCACACCTGGAGCAAAACTGCTTTTACTTCTACTGTTATATTCAGTATATACTGTTATATTCAGTGTAATTCCCCTTCCTTCCTCTCCATGGTATCCATTCTATGTGCCCTTTTGTTCTCCCACTCCTGTTTTCTCCAATAGTGTGTCCAAATTATCCAGCAGGGCCTGTCTATATTGACCACTACATCCCTTGAAGGTTTGGAGATCCTCAGAGGTTTATCTGGGCTCAGGTGAAAGAGGAGTCACCTCTGTACTGAAGGATGCTCATGGGTAACAACACTGCTGCAGTGGATCTGGCTGTGTTTTGAGATAAAGAAACCCTGAAAGATGCCATTTGGGATTATTGCAATTTTGTTGAGTATTTTAAGACACATCTCAACTCTGTTCTCTCCTAAAACCCCCAAAGCCTCCTTCAGTCTTTGATCAGAAAAACTTGTAGATTTTGTGTCTATGATTTGAGAAGACATTCCCTCCATCAGTGACAGGATCTTTTAGAATGTTCATCTGCAACTGCTGTGAATTTCAGTAACTGAAATACAGAAACTCGTGTACACAATAGTGTCTGTAAAACAAGGGCACAGGAGAAGAGTTGTGCATTTCAGCAATAACATCTCTGCACATGCAGCTTCCTGGCATTGCCAGAAACACAATTCCAAGTTCACCATTCTGAGTTTGAACCTGGAGAGTCAGGGTTTGTAAGGTTTGCCACTGTGTCTTATATGGAAATGTAAGTTAACATAGTTGTATATCTTTCTCCTTGGCTGGCAGAAGAAACACTTCCTTACATGTAAACAGAGAAAAATCCTTAGAAAAGACTAAGCATAGAAGATAAAACATAAGCCTAGGTGAAAACAAAATGTCTTAAAGCAATTCTGAAGACATATAAACAGAGATGTTGGCTAAAAAGACCCATGAAAATAGTCTTTAATATACCCCACCTCCCTCAAGCAATTGGAAGCAATAGTTTGTTAAGCTCTTGTCTCTAAGGATTCAGAGTAAATACTCTTGCTCTCATTCTTGTGGTAGTGTTGCCCATTGTGTAAATTAAAGGGAAAATTCAAGTTATATTATACCTTGCTAGAAGACAAAAATAAATATGGACCAGAAAACATAATAGTAGTGATGGAATTAAATCTGAATATCCTGGAAATACAGGTGGACTCTGCAGATGTAGAGCAGTGCAGGGTAAGGAGAATAAAAGCTGGCTTTAGGAGAATTACTGTAAATGTTACTTCTGAGTTTATGCAAAGTTAGCTAAACCAAAATCAGTTACCCACCAACACAGTATAAAATGAAAAGACTTTCAGGTTTACAGGGGAAAAAGCAGGCATAATTCTTTTTTTTCTTGCCCATCTCTGCCCACTTTCAGCTGAGTGGGAATAGTTTTTTCTTAATCCTAACCACCCAAATATTTGTTGTTTAGCAGCTGCAGGCCAAGTTCCACACTGCAGCCCTGGCTTCCCTCAAACACAGATGCACTTTCATATTCCTGCTGCACTTCAAGTGCTCAGTGTCACCAGCAAGATTTCGAGGGCTGCAGGTTCAGCTCTCAGGCTCTGCCTGTACAAGCTGTTCCACAGTTTTGCTGTCAGTGATAACAGACTTCGAAGGACAATTTTTAGGAGCACATAATGCCTGATTTTTCTTCTCTAGTGATCTTTATTTAGAATGTATTTCTTTCATAGTGTTGATATTTAATTACAAATATGAATCTCTTTGTGGGTGTATACTGTAGAGCGAAATTTTAGTTACTTCTGTTGATATTATTAAGAAATAGCTCTATGGAAAATACAGTCAAAGGATGTGAGCTGCTTTTTCTGTTTTTCTGCTTTTTTTTGTATGAAAATTATAACCCTGATTATCTTTTTTCTAAGTTCCTTCTGTGAAAGAAAAATCAGAAACAGACTGGGCTTAGGGATGCATCCAATGCTTTCTCAGTTGTGGGCATTCACTTTAAGTGTTAAGATGTAGAGGAAGTGATTTAATTTCATACATAGGTGGTGGTTTTAAATTTGCCAAATCTGGACCTTGTAGCATATGGTCCTCAACTCCTGTGTAGACCTAATTGATATTTGACAATCATGGCAGGCAGGGCTCCTGCCTCCACCCAGCAGTGTGGAATATCAGCTGTTATTTGGATTTACTGCCTTGTTACAGGTCTGGGGCTTTGAGGGTGGAGAGAAAGAGGAGAAGAGGATGGAGATGTGGTTTGCTCTGGGTTTTTATTTGGTTTTTTTGTCTTTTAACTTGAGTACTGTATTATTTTGCTTCTTAGGAATAGAAAATAATCAATACCTTTTTAGGTTGATTTGAAGAGTGCTTTTGAAGGGAAAAAAGAGTGGAATTAAACATTGTTACAACATTATTTACAATTAAACTAATACCTGTTCTGAGATATTTAAATAAATTAATTTTAGACCTAAATTTAATATACAACGTTCAAATTTAGACATACAGCTAAGGATAAATGAGTAAGAAGACATGAGTAATAGGCATACAAATAGATGTATTTGCAGATACTGCTCCAAAGAAATTAATAAAAATGAGAATAACAACAACTACAGTCTTTAACGATCATCTTCTCCTGCACCTTGTTTCCTTTGCCTCCTTGGCTGTAATGGGGAGAGGAGTCCTATGGTGTAGCTCCCCTCCCATACATTACATTCATGGATTTATCATTATGGCACTGCCTATTTTCCTTATGGCATAGGGCAATGAATGAGAAATGGAGGGAGGGGTTACTCTCTCAGTCTTTAAAGTTGTTTTCTGTCTCACTCACATTCACACAATTTCCTTTTGTTTCCCTGTTCTGTGTCATTTCCAAATATGCAATGCCTTACCACCTTTGTCCCAGTAATAACTGAGAATTGTACTGTTTTATATACTAAGGGCTGAATAATAATAAAGAGTTTTGTTTTCCAAGGTGAATCAGCTCTCTATTAATGTTTATAGCTATAACTAACATATTTGCTGTATGTACTAGGACTGACCTCTGAACTATTTCTTCCCAAAGCCAGTGAAAATATCTTTCTCTCATGAAGAAAGTTGCTATGCAAAATGAGAGATCAAACAAATTAATTTAAAAGACACGTGACATATCTAGGAAGAGAGTAATTTCATCATTCATTTCATGAATCAGAAGTGCAGACAACTGGTTTTGCAGTATTTTTTTTGCAAAGTATCTAAATATACTCAGGTAAAAGCACTCAGAATGCAGTTTACCTGGTAAAGCTAGAGAAAGGGAAATGAGGGGATTTATTGTGGAGTTACAGTAAGCCTGCTCACTTAACCAGGCTCTCTCTGCTCTCAGGTGTGAAGTGTCACCAGAGAAGGGAGAAATCTTGTGAATGAGAGAGAGGCAGAACACTCTTGTGAGTTCTAAACAACATTTGGAGCCTTGTTTTCCCCTTTATGCCCCTTGTATGGGTAGATTTGCTGAATAAAGGCAAGAAACCCATCCCTACTCTCCTTCCCATAGTGTTTTATATGGTGGAGAAAAAAGGAGGTTGGCAAAAGGCAGCTGGGCAAACTGGAAGGAGACTTTTTCAGGCATGGTTCTTTGTGAATTCTAACCATGCAGGTCAAATTCCTACTGAATTCCTGAACTACTCCTTTCATTTCAGTAGGATTTAGCTTGAATCCTAGGTGAAAAGGATGCTTCAAGGATGACAGCTGAGCTAAACAGCTTTCTCATTCAAATTTCACAGGTAACACCATTTATTTCACCATTAACAATACTGAGAATGGGTACATGCTTACGTGATCCCAGACAGACACTGGGATGTACAGAGGTGGTTGGCAGTTCAGGAGCTTTTGAAGATGCTTCTGGAACAGCTTGCATTTAGGAAACATTATGGCTTCCATTAAAATCATTCTTTCCCGAACTATTTCATGATTTTAAAGCAGGCATATGTTGTAGAGACTGGGGAGGGTTTGCAGGCAGGGTTTTTGGTACATGAAAAAACAGTGTTGATCATGTAACTCTGCAGGGTAGCAGGCAGCCACGAGACAACGTGTCTAATGGAATTAAATTTGGACTCTCTCACTTGTATAGAGTTATCATTAGATGTGTGTGATGAGAAATCGCACTGCAGGTCAGCTCTCATGAAAATTCAGGTGGCTGGCAGGTGATTTGCAGATAGCTGTAAGCACAAGTGATTTGAAAACAGCAGGTGAACTTCCCTTACAGCAGTTTGCAAAACAAATTTGTTGAGAAAAAATTCCTATTAGAGTTTCAAGATTCTGAGAATTTATCTGGAATTTTCCTGGTGTTGTGTTAAATCATGATTAATAAGATCTCAGTTTTAAAAGAGCAAACAAAATTTCTCATACACTCTAAACAAGGTTCTCATTAGAAAATGAAAATGAGAAGAAATATGTATCCTTTCTCATATGCCGAGATTCCCACTTTGGGTGAAATCCAAGTGAATATTGTGGCAATGTAACTTATTTTGTCTTTGTTGCCAGGTGAAAAAAATTGGCTTGAAATCAGATTAAGTATTTATTTGTACTGAGACTAAAAAAACAGCCATAGTTATGGACAAATAATTGTTAGTGACCAATAAACCTCAACTGATTCCTCCAAGGTACATTTCTTCGTGAGAGATGCAGAGAGACCAACCTATAACTTTTTCTTTATTCAATTATACAATGCACTAAGTCTGGTTTGTGATGCTGGTGCAAACCTGTGTTTGAGCCAACACTTAAGCATAGTTAGATGCTGAAGGGTCAGAGCAGCACCTTCTACACAGCCAGATGTCCTAGTTGAGTTTTGTTATAAATGGGAAAAGGAAAGTCTGCCTGTCTGCTGGAAATCACAGGAACATTGCAAAGAACTTGCCCAAAGCAAATCAAAATTGCTGGATGAATTGCTGGAGAAATAGGATTATAATAAATGACAAGAGAATCTTATGTTAAATGAAAGTATCAACGGATTATTAATCCTTTTTAATAATGAAAACACCAGCACAAATCAAAGCATTTAACTAAATAATTCAGTTAATGGATTAGTTATTTCTGTCACTGATGTCAAATATGTGAACAGATTACCTGTTTTGCATTTAATAGATTGTGACTTTTTTTGAAGTAAAAAGAGTGCTTACTGCCTTCAAGATCTTGATTATGATGCAAGTGCAGCAGTGTGTACATTTTAATGACTTACACAGCAGAAAAACTGTCAAACCTCACAACAACAAAACATGTCTCCACAATGATGAGAGAATTCAGTCTCCAGTTCCAGATGAGATTTTAAGCTCTGGCTGAAGGAACGTAAAGTTTGAATGACAAATCAAAGCAAGCAATGCTTTAAGCAAAGAGGAAATTGTAGGTAACAGGCTATAGAGAAAAGCCACATTCAAATGAAACAAAACACATATGATTGAAGAGGACAGATAAAGGAAGACTACAACAGAAGAGAGGAGAGGGTCAAATACAATGAGTTATGGGAGACCTTGAGGAAAGAGATCAGAGAGGACATTAAAAAATAGATTGTCAACATCATATGGGGTACTCTCAAATGAGAGAACTACAAGAGGATAAGCAGCTTTTGATGTGGAGGTACCAGCAGATGTTCTTTTGGAAAGACAATGATTACACAGTGTGCAAAGAGAGATGGAAAAGGAGCCCCACAGAGTGCTGAAGAGTGTCACCAGTGACTTTTGCATATAGCACTAGAAACATTCAGTGCAAGCATCATTGATGACTTCTCATTAGAAATGAAAGGTGTGAGGAATAGCTTCCTTTCTTTTTGGTTTTTTTTCCTCCTCTCTGTTTCTTCTTGCCACTTTATAGGATATTAAAAGAAACAGCTAAGTCAGTTCGTACCACAAAGGCTGAAAAAAGCACTTAAAAATGCCTGAGAGTAACACAAAGGACTGATAAAACCCTGCTCTCAACATTCAGAAGAACTTGTTAGAGACTGTAATATGGGTCACTTTGACAGAGATGCAGCTGTGTTGCATGAGCAAAATAAGTTTCCCAGGAAGGAGAGTTGGCAGCTTCACAGCTTCACTGAGGACGTTTTCAAAGCAAGTAAAAGGAATGTAGCTTTATGTTGCATTCATAAAAGTATAGAATAGTTTGGGTAGGAAGAGACCTTTTTAAAGTTATCTCATCCAACCTCCCTGCCATGAGCAGAGAAATCTTCAGCTGGCTCACGTTGCTCAGTGCACCATCCAACCTGACTATTTTCAGAGATGGGGCATCCACCTGGCAGGGTAAAACCTAGGCCAGTGTTTTACCACCCTTCTTCCTTATATTTAATTTAGATCATCCCTCTCTTGCCCAAAACCATCACCCCTTTTCTAGTTGTATCAGGCTATGTTAAATGTCTGTTCCTGGCTGTGTACAGAAAGCTGCAGCAAGGTCTCCCTGGAGCCTTCTCTTCTCTAGGCTCAACACCCCCAATTTTATCTCCATGGGCAAGATGCTCCATCCCTCTGGTTGTCTTCATGGCTGCCTCTGGACCCATTTCCATGGTGGGGATCCCAGAGCTGGATGCAATACTCCTGGTGGGGTCTTGCTGGAGTAAGGTCTATTATAAAGGGCTTTTTGTCAATGTCTCTTGGTTAGAATAGAGAACAGTAAATGACTGCTCTGTCTCCAGCGCTTATGATTCAGTTTAGTCAGATAAGTGCTTTGTGTTCTACAATGTGATGATGGGGTGCAGTTGCAAGGGGAGAAAAAATAGAACATAATCAGTTACTAAACTTGAAAGAAATCAAGTATTTCAAAGGCAGATGCCACCTGGCACCTGGGTGTCAGAGTACCACTTAGAATATAGTGGCTTTAATTACTTTTTCAAACCTTTATGAGAGTAGTGAGCTATGAAATAAAAGAAAATTTCACAGTGAAAAAGTTAATTTGCATGTCTTAATTTTTTAATTGTCCTTTTTATGAGTAATGTGAATAACATAGGAGTATATATAATGAGTATATGAGTGTATATATAATGAATATATATATGGAAGTAATATGGGAAAGGGAGAGACTTTTTGTGTTTGTAATTAATGTTAAATAGAATTGAGACATTCTACACAATAGACTCTGCAAGGGAACCTCTAATGCAGGGAACTTAATGTGAAAGTGGTTGTGAAATGGCTTTTAGTCAAGAAAGGAGCACTTCATCTCATGGGGAGGATTGTCTTCATCTTGCCTAGTAGGTGACACCTGGCTGTCATCTACAGGTGGTGATTTAATTGTCTTTTCTTGCTCCAAAGAAGCTGACCAAGAGCAGCGTTTTCAGAGGTGCTGTGGCACAGTTGAACTGAGCTGAGCCATGCCATGGCCCCTGCTGGGGAAGGGCAGCTCTGCTGTGTTTCATTACTGATCATCCCATGCTCTCAGCACCCAGTGCCTTCCAGTCATGAATCTGCTTGTCTGACTGATACCATCTGTGCCACGTGGAGTTCATGCTTTCTCTTCCATCTTTGCAAGGTGAGAACAGCATTTTGGGTTTCTACTTTGTCATAGCTATCCAACTGTCTTGAAATATTCTATAGATGCTGTAATGCTATTCATCCTTTGTAGGGGTATGCAGGTACTAGACTCAGGTTTCAAAGCTCTTATGGTAGTTTCTGATAAGTTTTAGTTTGCTTTGCTTTAGTCCGTAGAGGTTCCTAGGATCAAGCAGGAACATTATTCATTAAGTTCTCGACTTGCTGGATCACATCACAAATTAGAAGTCTTGAAGTATACCCAGTTATATATAACCAATGTTATATTTTAACATTGTTTTTTGGAATAGTTTATAATAATTTTAATAAAGTCCTAAGCATTTTTCTCAATGAATCTAAAGTATTGGGATCATAGTGAGAACATATGATTCTGTCATCCTGTCATTTGCTGAAAGAGATGAAACCCTCAAATCAGACTGAAGCTCTTCTCTTACCAATCTCTTTTATTTCTCTAGAAGAGGAATGTTAGTTAATTTTCAAGGTAAAAGGAAAGAAGCAGAATTAAGTTACAAAAGGTTTTGTAGGAAGTCTGAAAGAGTGCTGGGAACAGAACTTGGAGCTACATGGCACATGTTTAATCCAGTAGGCGACACTGCCTTGTGGAAATTGCCTAAAATCTCTTTACTTAGCTAGACCAAGTGTAAAATCCAGCTAATAAAGCTTAACCACCCTTGTAAAGTGCTCTGAGGCCTACATAGGAAAAAGCACAACGTGACTACAAAGCCAAGACAGACTGGGTTTTTTCCTTCCCTTCATAAGTAAACAGGAACAAAGATGTGAGTGATTTAGTGTGACTCAGGGAGTAGTTACTGACTATGAAACTGGAAGATATCAATCTTCATCTTGAATCTGATGCTTTCAAATGTTTTGTCCTGGGAGGAGAGATGTCCTGACTGCATATGCGGATATTTTAAGTGATGAAGTTGTGCATTTTTTTAGTTACAAGTGACCAGAATAGCAGCTCTACTACTATGAATAAGTTGGGCTAGCATCACCTCCTTCTGGAATTTAACACCACTGTTACATATTGCTGAAGGTGACCCTTTTAGAATACAAGAGAAACTGAAGTAAAAGCAGCTCTTAAGTCTGTAAATCTTTGCTTCCTCAGAAAGCCTTGTTGAAGAGCAAGTGAAGGTTGCTGCCTACAAGAAAGGACATTGCTTCACCTGTCACACCACACACATTTGAGCATTAAACAAGGTAGTAAATAGGTAGTATGTCCAGAAATTGTGCACTAGTACACAATTATTCCTATTAAACAATTATTATATATTCATCATACTCATGAAAATTGCCTAAAAGAATACTCTTTACTTTGTATCAGGTGTAATGTAATACACTCTGGTAAATTATATGTTATAAAGACTGAAAAGATAAGGCAAAAGAACCCTCATCCAGATACAGCAACTTTAGATAATCATCAGGTAATCTTACCTCAAATTCAATAGTATATTTCTCCTGTGTTAATGAAAATATTTAATTTCCTCTCCTCGTGTCTGTTTATACTCTTCTAATTACTCCTCTGCAATAACCACACCTTACCCACAGGCTTCAGCAGATCACCTTTAGCTCCCAGCATGTTTAAAGAAAGCAGTGAATGGTAGTGTGTTAATAACAGGAAAAATGTGATATCACTTGTATTTCTCTTTTAAGGATGTGTGAGCAAATTATATACAGTACCACTGGAAATAGAGGATGTAGAGTTGTCAAGCTTTGAAGAATTGTTAAGATGTGACACTTGTAGCACATACAATAACACAAAACAGAAACTTTCTGAGATTTCTTAATTTCAGTTTGTGAATGTTAGTCGTAGATGTTTGCCTCATTATTTTTCTCTATTTGGCTTACTTAAAAAAAAAAAGACTTGTAAGGAAAATGAACTAGAAGCCGAAGGGGATAATATCCTGACATGATTGAAAATCTTGATCTTCCTCTAAATTAAATATCAGCAAAGTACTAATCAAATCAGTGAATTCAGCACATTTTCTGTTACCAAATTGGAACACCATAACATTTCATAACTGGGCTAAGCTTTAAATAGTGTATGAGATTGGGGATATTTTCTAAAGGAGTGTCACTTTTCATTTGAGACAATAACATAGACCTGGACTCTGCACCTAAGGTCAAGTGGTGTGAATTTGTTACCCTTTAAGAAGTTTCACAGGCTTAGAACTGATTGACTTTCTGCCTACCTCCCCAATTATTAACAATCTGATGCTCACATGACTGTATAAACTGTGTTCTGTGACTTAAAGCTGGTGTACCTTTAATCACCCTGTCATTTGAAAGTTGCTCTGTGCCTGCAGATGGTACTGTAAAGGAACTGAATGCTCAACATGATTGTGTAGGCAATCTCTGTTTCCTTAATCCTTCCTCTCCAATTATGAAATATAATTCTATTTGAGTTTTCCTTTCCAGTTTTAGAGATCTATTGCCATGTATGGTCACTATTTCATCAATTAATAGTTTATCACTATTAAACAACAGTTGATCTTTCATCTTAAAATGTAAAACTAGATACAGAATCGCAATCAGTATTGGAAATTATTATTCTAATTGTTACTGAAGTTGTGCTACCATTTACCACTTTTTCTTTTTTTAAGAGAAAAACCACATGAAAGTGATTGTTCTGCTTTGTGGAACATTGATAGGAGAAAAAGATTGTGCTTGGCAGATATTTTGTGCTATCCATTACTTTATGTCACAATTTTAAGTCACTGAATAAGGTGATTGTAGCTACTGCTGCCCTCTTTAAAGATAAACCCTTTCACAATAATTTTGCTGTAATACAGTATTGTCAGGAAATGCAATATGCTTTAACTTCATGAGAAAACCTCTCTAATTGGAATCGCTGGACCTTGACTGGCTTGTCACAGCTATATTCAGGGTGAAGGTGAAATCTTTAAGAAGTCTGATTGGGGAAATTAGACCATGGAGTCTCTGAAAGGGGATGCATTCATATGAGAGATCTTTCTGCTTGAATTTTTTTTTTTTTTTTTGTCTCCTACAATGTGAGGAGAACAATGGGCAGGCAGCAGGGGAGAAAGAGGCAGACAATGGCATTTGAATAGTCTGACATGTTACAACTTAGCATTTAAAATACAGAAAAGGTAAACAACTACTCTTGTATTGGAAGAGTTAATAAATATCTCAAACTTGGGAACAGGTGGGGGAATTGCAGCTAAAGCCATTGAGCTTAATGAGAATTAGTCATGCATTCTGATTGTTCAGATATTGGATGAGAGGCCAGCAAGGCAAGTGCTTTTCCTAAGCTCCTAAAGTCAGGATAATAAATAGAAACAAATCATCTTCTAGTGATTAGCAGACATGTATATAAAGAATTCATAACAGGAAAACATGACAGCTCCATTGCAGTGTAGCTAAACCATAGCTGAGATGCCCCGTCCATTTCAGAGTACTGATATTATTATTATTTAGGAATTCTGGCAGCTGGTCTCTGATGTTTTCCTAAAACATGAGTGAATCAAAGGAAAATCAGCTCAACAGAAGTATGTGAGTTATGCTGGGGTGGTGGAGAATAGGCAGGAAGAGGAACAAGGCTTGGACTGGGCTTTGCCTGCCTCAGGTTTCTCACACAATGAATGTCATTACAGATTCAACATATAGACTACGTTGATTTAATATAGCACAAACAGTTTATGGAATCTGTGGTATGCAGGAGGTCTCTGAAGATAGTGGAAAACTCCTCAAAATTAGTAGGTCAATTACTTTACATGTGGGTATTGCTAGAAAAAACATGAAGTTGACCTGAAATGTAGATTATGCTCCTAAATTTATTGGCCAGAATAGCTTTAATCAAAAACCTTCAAAGCATTGATCAGCCAAATTTTTATGTTGGGCTCAGGCTCTTAATTTACATATTTAATTCCTGGCAGATTTCTCTCAGTAACTTGTGCGTATGCAACTCTAAGAATTTTAATGTTCTATCATTATAATGTAAAACAACCAGATCCTAACTTTTTAAGAATGTCTTTCATTGATTTCTAGGAGCCTTAAGTGACAGCTTACTGCAAAGCTAAATAAATACTTGCCAGGATATTATGTTGTTTGCATTACATCATAGTCAGAAAGTTGGTCTCAGAAGACCAGCTCTCAATAACAGAAGAATTACTGTTACCTCACTTACAAAGATGTTTTGTACATAGATGTTGCTGACTTGGTTGTCACTCTTGCTTGTGTGTAAGAGAGCTCTAGAGAGTGAGCTTTTGCAAGGTATGGCTCAAAAAGGTTTATTTAGGCTACCAAATTATTATCAGTTTTGACTTCAAGAGTAATGGTAAATGGGGAAAAAGAAATTATTAGAACTCAAACCAAAATGTAAAGCTCGTTGCTTATTGAAAGTTGTAACTAAAGTCTTTGTTGATGAGCTGTGTAACTCTTGTGTTCTTAAGCAGAGGTTTTTTATGATAAAGCTGAAGGAAATGGAAAAACATAAAATAAAAAATAAATTACTAGATATTTAATAGTTTTTATTGCCAAATCAGCAACACACGCAGCTAGTGGGAAATATTTTTTGCAGACAGATGGGATAGTCAGATCCCAGGAGCATAAATATGAAGTATCTGTTAAGATTCTTTTTTATACATTTGCATATAAATATAAACATCATTAGTAGGGGCTAATTGCCCTGTAGGAACTACAACATGAGCATTAGAATCTTCAGGATTGCTGTTTTTTGTTGGTTTTTGAGGGGGGTTAAGTATCTCCATTACCCATCATGTTCGGTACTGCATGGCTGCAACGGATAATTACGACCATTAAGAATCTCAATCACAAAATCAAAACCATTTGGACTGGCTTCCAGGGCTGCCCAGCACAGTAAGTAACCATTGTTTTGCTCATGAATATTCATAAGGGTACTTTGATTTGACTTCCACAGTAGGGAGCTTGTAAAAAGCTCATCCACAGATTAACCCCTACTGAAGATTCAACATCTAAGGTAACAAGATATCATACATGATGAAAGGCTTTGTAAAAAGCAATGCATAAAGCCAACATTTAGGTATTGTAGCTCCTCAGAAGAAAAACAGTAAAGGAGATTTCAAATATTTAGGTTTTTCAGTTGTTATAGTGACAGAAAAGGTCAAGGATCTATGCTGTGAAAGGCTGGGTAAATGTGGCACATTGCTGGGCAAAGAGCAGTTGAGTCACCAGTGATGGATGCTGTGGACTTGTATGTAGGATCTGGGAGTCTGTAGGGTGCATGACAGAGACAGTGGTATTAGCACAGTGGTGTCAGTCAAAAAACCTACAGGTGTTTCAAATATTGCTGTGTTATTTCACACTTGAGAACTTGAATGGTGTTTGATTCAGTCTTAAGTTCAGACAAACCCTTGTTGACATTTAAAAAACCCAATCAACCAAATGAAAACCCCATATTTATGATATTCAGCTCATGTTTGTTGCTGTGGAACAGAAGTGTTAAAGTATGTATTAGAAATAATACAAAAAGTGTCCTTCTGGAGATTTTGCCAATTTAAAAAATGTGCAAACCCAATATTATCTAAAAATTAAGTGCTCATTGTTGCAGTACCACATCTGTATAACATAACACTTAGCAAGCTTTTACCATCCCATGGCCTATACACTGTGGGATTTGGGAGCCACTGATTCTTCTCTGAAGTGGACTGTCAGGTAGTTATGACTGCTTTTGCTGATTTTTTTTTTTTTTTTTTGGTTCATCTGTACAATTTCCAACTCCTCTGTCTTTCCTTCTCTGTCTATTTTTCTACACTTCCTGGCAGTTTTTTCCCTGTCAAATGCTGAACACTTTCTGATATAGATTTAGGAAAGATCATTTGGGTTGAAGAACAGGGCCAGCCATGTTATTTTCATGCAGATCCTCCTCATCACATGCAATCTGGCCAGGGCCACACGGTGAATTCTTCCCCCAGCTTCCAATGCTGCTCTACACAGCAGCCTCTAACCTTATGGAACTGGAACTTTGTGGTTCAAATATGTGCCAAGTCAGGGAAAGAACTTCCAGCAGTCAAAGGGCAAAGATCAGAGCTTTGGACTGCCTGCATAAGGAGGCAGATGCACAAAATGCCTGTAAACCTCATATAGGGAGCCCAGCCCAGTAAGGCTCCATTGCTGTGGGAGCTAAATAAAAATGGGAAGATGTGATGAGCTGTTCATGTTA
The DNA here is from genome assembly GCA_035048155.1 of Cinnycerthia olivascens. Taxonomy (NCBI): domain Eukaryota; kingdom Metazoa; phylum Chordata; class Aves; order Passeriformes; family Certhiidae; genus Cinnycerthia; species Cinnycerthia olivascens. The sequence goes on along the minus strand of JAWWMU010000036.1, from coordinate 5,124,082 downwards.
AAGGATATCATTCTCACAGCAATATTAAAAATCCCCCTTGAAAATTTGTATTGGAAATCAGCAGTTATAACTATAGATGGTATTAAAACATGTAGCAGCTTCTCTGACTGGCACAGGAGATAACACTTAAAATGGAGCAAAACATGTTTATGTAAGTGTTGATAAGGTGTGTGTCTTCAGCAGCAAGGGGCTGAATTGCTGATTGGGAAGAGTACTCCTGGTCTTTAAGCACTGTGAGACTAATTCCTGTTAAAGTATAAAGCTTCTGTCTTCACTAGAACAGCACAAGGGGGGGAAGTCCTTTGGTCCCATCCACTGCAGTAATTGGCATAAGACACTCCTGCTCTCCTGACAGTGAGAAGTTCAAAGGAACTCCAGCATTAATTGGATGTGCTTCATCCATTCATGAGCTTGAGTATAAGCCAGATGAACCACATCACATCCAACACTGTGTATAGGGGATGACAGCCCCTGTTCTTGTGGAGGGCACCAAATAATGTGAATTTGAATAAACTGGAAAATCTGTTTTAAAGTTGTGGTATGCCATGATTAAAACCAAACTGTAGTAACAGGAAAATATGAGGGATTTTTTTATTCAGAACTTTTAATCACTGTGTCCAAATTTATTCTTTTTATAAGGATATAGCTAATGGGTCCTTCATATAACAAACTCAGCAGACTTTCATTTTGCTAGCATGTGTGAGAAACCAAGTATTTTACACACAGTTCTGTTTGAAACAGGAGTATCTGCTTACAGCTGTTGCTAACCACTCCTTTTAGTGAATGTACTAAAATATAGCCTTAAAAGCAATTCAGCCCATACTTGACTATCATCCTTACAATTTCCTCTACTATTGTAATAATAAGAAAATAGTATTCAAGCACATGGCAACTGCGGGAGGAAAAATATAAGAAAGAGCAGGAAGGAAATAGGACTATAATGGGGTTGGAATATTATCAATAGCCATAGGTTTAAAATGTTAATTGTACACTATAAAAACATTTCAAAACAACCTGCTGCTTCAGCATCCTCTAATGGCAGAACATCACAGAACAGGAAACAATCAGCAGCCTGGTGTTTATCTGGTCTCGATTTGCAAAGTTCCCTTGCGCTGCTGTGACTTTTGTCCCAGCCAGCTCTGGGAGGTTTTAACGAAAATCAAGGCAGGGCAGTCAAGAAGCAAAATGTGGATATCAGATCAGGCTATTTATGTGCAAGTTAGGGACAAAAATACGTTTAATCGTACACGTAGGTTAGAAATTCTCTACTAGTCACTCAGAAATGTACCAAACACTTGATGCAGGTTTTCTGAAGATTGTATAACATAAAAACCATATGTAATAGAAAAACTAGTTAAGTTCTTTTCACTTGGTATTCTGTAATCTGATTTCAGAGATTTGGTAATGTCAAAACATGTTAGACTTGTATATCAAACAAACAATACAGTATCTATTGCTATTGATATGTATAACACTATTCTTTATTTAAAAATACTGACTTAATATAATGTAGTAAAGTGGACTTTTTTTGCCTGCTGCACCAGCAATGTATTCCTGAAAAAGTTGTTCCACTAGTGCAAATTTCATGCAAAAATACTCCACTGAAAAATTTTGGCTTATTCTCAGCATTATTTCTTTCTCAGTGCCATCTTGTATCATCAGTTTGTCATGTGCAAGTGCAGGGACACAGCACAGAGCATCGTGTACCTCTTCAAGTCACAGCAAATTGATCAAATTTTTGCCCTACTGGAACTCTAAATGGATTAGAGAAAGTGGATTAGGTAGTCAGAAATGACTTTTTTTTAAGTGTTCACACATTGCATTGCAGATGTGCCTATGTCAAAGCAGCTATTTAGTCTGGAAGAAGTCTGTTTGATAAAATGAAATGTGAAGATGGTTGTAGTGTATGGTTGGGAGGGAACAGGATATTCCAGCCTTTTCCTGATGCCCCATTTCTCTGGCCTCAGTCTCCCAGTGGTGCTATAACTTAGTGGTAAAATCACTGTATCAAGGCTGCTCACTAAAATATAGACTGGGAGCTCTAATGGAAAAAAGGCTTAGTTAAAGTATTTCTTCACAGTTCTTGTTTACTGCAAAGGCTTTGAAATTTAAGGTTTAATTTAGTTGATTTCTTTAAGAGGGATGTTGGTTGGTAATTGTCACTTGTATCCCGCCATTAAAAATGCGCAATATTTTGGAGGGAAATGTATTTTTTTTTTTTTTTTCTTCTGCCTTTGTTGCAAATCTTGACAATCACATTGAAATATATGGTGAAAGGATTGGGGAATCAGTGAGATTTAAGTGTTTGTGCTATGCTATTAATTCAATAAGTGGAATTTACAGGAGATATCATGCAATCTTCTCGATGGTTCAGGTCCTTTTAAGTGTTCAACAAAATGATTTTTTGTTTAGCTACTCACCATTACCCTTTGACCACCTTAAAATTACTGTAAAAATTCAAATGCTCCCAATTTTCAAGATATGCTCTGAGTGAAAATTCTGTATCTTGGCAACCAGGAAGGGGCAATTATTCTTTGGAAAAAGTCATCCTATCTGCCAAGATGAATTTATTATCATAATTGTTGCAAGAATATGTGAGTTTATTCTGTATCTCTTCTTTGACTCTCTTTACTGCAGGAGATATCCAAATTCATTGATATTGAAATTGGTGAAGTGGGTTTAATTCAATTCAAAGAAATTCATGTCTGGTGGTATAGAACAGCTCTTTATACCATTTAAGATTTCTCATGCTTAGAGAAAAACAATGATGAATTTAAGCAATCTTGAATCACGATTGCTCTCTATCAAATATGAACAGCTTGGCATTTGTAATTTTTTTTAATGTTGCAGGCATGCAAGTACTCTCAGAAAAAAGGCAAGAGATTTAATGCAAAGAACCTTCTACTTACAATGGAGAGCGGCTATTGCCTAAGAAAACAGTTAAATAGCAGCGTCTTTCCTTTTTATTTTCTAAGTCTTCAGTCTTAAAATTTAAATTATGCAAGGAAATATTAGTTCTTTGCATCATTGTTCATTTAAATGCAGGACATGAACTTGAAGCAGAAAAGATATGGGGATATGTGAAAGTGAATCTGAACTTCTGAATTACATTAGAGAGGTTTAAATTCTCCTTTGAAGGATGAAGACAGAAGCAGATTTAGGTCTGAAAGATTAGCCACAGGAAATCATCAGCTAAATTAATAAGCAATTTGAGAATGAATGAATGGAATAGTAGAATTTTAAGAAGAGGTATTTGCTGGTTAGCTTGGGTTTACACTGGAAATAAAAACTTCTTTTCAGGTCACACCATAATGTGACCTTTTCATGGTGCTGATGTAAATCCAAGATTAGTACAGGGGGAACATGGCCCAGAACAAAAGCACAGACTGAGTGTGCCTGGCTCTGGGCCCTCCCACACCAAGCTCTGAGTATTTCCCTGCTGGTTTGGGTTAGGGCATCACTTGCCATGGAGAGAGCAATTCCAGCAGGAGAAGCAGGGCAGAAAAACTCAATTGCTGTGTTTTTATTGTCCCTACCTATTTAGGATAATTTTTCACTTGGTTTAAGCTATCAAAGATCAGATGAACACAGAAGAGTTTTATCTGACAGAAAATCTTCTGGGTGCTCTCAGCTGAGCATTTTGCAGCTTTGAGACCATTGCAACCATTCCAAAAGTGGGAGGAGAGGCTCCCTGGCAGAGCAGGAGCCTTCACAGGAGGATGGGGGTGCTGGAAGGACGGGTCAGACTGGGTCCCCAGGCCAGGCAGGGCATCACCTCCCCAGGACCCCTCCCCAGCTCTGTCTTGTCCTGCAGGTAACCCCAGCCTCAGCTGCACGGGGGGGAACTGAGCTCTGCAAGCAATCTCAGCTAAATAAACTGCAAAACATATTTCATATGCAAATGAATTTCAATCAATTTCCAAATTGAATTCAATCAAATTACTTCTTTCTGTATTCCATACCTGTCACTTGCCGTCTCCCTATGTCTCCCGCATTTTGTGCTCTGAGCAGGTGACTGTAAACAGGAACTGGATTTAAATACATCAGTGGGGCTGGCAGTCTGTCAAGATGACTCCCTACCAATTCCTACTCAAACCTTTAAATTAAAACATATTTTTGGTGATTTTCGTGAGTGTTTTCTTTCTAGTAAGGAACTGTATTTGGAAAAAAAACCAAAAAACAACAACAAAAAAACCAAACAAAAAGCAACGCACCCAAACACAAACCCCCCAATTTTATGTGAAAAGTAATAAAATAGAGTTTTTAAAAATACCAAAGCAAATTTGGAGTTTGCATTTGAGTAAATATTTTCTGGTACTTATTTAGAGTATTTTACTGAGTTTTGGTGCTACTGGGTATTAAATTTAAAAAATCCAACCAAATGAAAAAAAAATGAGAACATTTAAATTGTTATGTTTCTTGCTTCATTCTTTAAATATACATTTGGATTTAACCAGGAACTAAATAGCAACATGTGCCATTGTTTAATTCACATAATAGAAAATAATGTGGGGTTTTTTT
>JAWWMU010000036.1:5105871-5119461 GCA_035048155.1 Cinnycerthia olivascens | reverse complement strand
AAAAAAGAGTTGCTTTTGTCTCTGTTCAACTCCCTTGAAAGCTCAGCTCTTGCTGAGATGTTGGAGCCTTATATGTGTGAAACTTCATCTGTCATCAGGATTGATAAAAACACAATTAGATGTGTCCTTTTAAACAGTTTTTTTTCTCTGATGCTTGGACATTTATCTAAATCTCGTGTCATATGTCCAGTTTTACCACTAAGGTGTGTGTGAAACCCTGTAGCTCTCATGAGGGAGTTTAATGTAATGAGCAGCATTTTCGGTAATGACACTTATAAATATTTTCTCAGCTGCTTAAAAGGAAGTCTTATGTTAAAACACCACGAAACTCTAAACTGGGATTGTTGCTCTTTACCATTCCAACCAGAATTTTCTCAACCATTAACTTTTCTTTCATAAGTGGAACACAACACAATAGAAATGCACGTATATAAACACACATGCCTCTTTTTCTTGTACTGCTCAAGTTGTTTGTGGCTGGTGTTATTGGTTATTCATGGTGGCAGGAAATATTAAGTCCTGTTATTACAACCTTTATAATGTATCTCCTCCTGTTTCTGTGCTTATATTAAAGTTTAGCTCTTCGTGTATGTGTGACTGAAACAAAAGTTCAAACCAGTGATTCACTGTCATGGAATAGGTTACTGGATTATTAATATTTTAACATTTTCCTTTGGCAAATATGAAAGCAATTGTAGCTAAATGTAGGACTTAGTAGGAATAAACTGCTTCTGGGTACAAGTAAGGTAATTGCTGTCTGATTCAGTAGCATTATTTTGAGAGTAATATATCAAAGGAGGGAATAATATTTCTTATCTTCTAATAAGACCTTTCTATATGAGTCACATTTGATAAAAGTCTCTTTGAGAAAAAGATAAAGTTCATCTTAAATAATCATGATTTGCATATTCTTATTATGACAGCTGCATTATTCTGAAAGGTGTGCTGTGCTATTTCTATGGCTTCTGAAAACAAAAGGTGAATTTCAGACTGTAAAAAAAAATCAGAACAAATGTTCTCAGCATGTAATTAGGCCATGCATATCATGAACATTGTTCTTGTGACTGTTTTTGTAGTTTTTACATAGTTATTTCAGAAAGGTTAAAAATTATGCATGCAGTCTTTATTATATTACACACATAATTTGGAAAAAAGCATTTCTCTGCACTAAAAATAATAAAGAAATAGATTCATTGTGTTGAGAAATTTATTTCTTGAACCTCAAATAATTTAATTCCTTTTTATTCTATGCAAAAAGTAATTTTCTCCTCGGGGAAAATTATTGCTTAACTACTGTTATGTATTCACTGGCAGTCTTAGCCACTCAGTCAAAGATAGTTCTGAAAAGGAAGTAGAGAAAGCTGATTGAAGTGAAATCCTTAAACTAAATATGAAAAATAGAAGAGTTGAGGTTTTATATGTTTCTTTCACAAAGTATCTATAATGTTCCTGACATTAGAAAATCATTTAAAAGAGAACTGCAGTGACTTTATCACTGTCCTGTCATGGTTGCTTTAATGTGTGACCATTTAGATGTTTGTTTCAGTGATGGTCTTTATTCATTCCCAGGATAGGCACATTTTTAAAAAAAATTGGTTCTTGGCAGGAATGAAGAAATTAATTTTACATGCTTTTACCCGTTATTTACTTTGCTTTTGTTCTTGTTGGATTAGGTTGATAACTGAAGCATGGAGAGGGGGACTGCTGAACTGGTTTTGAATAGAAACAATTTTGGTAGCTTATTGCCATGCCAGGGTACCAGCAGTAGCAGTCATGACAGGCCTGTAATATTGACCCCCTCCAGCTGCTCAATCCTGGTCATGGAGATGGCATTTAAGTAGACCAGGAAGCATTAGCATTATACTGGCCAGCCACTGGAATTTTCCAGCTATGTCCTGCCAGCTTTGTTGTATTTCCATCAGGCTGTACAGTAAAGCTGTATTGTATATACTTGCAAAAGACTTGAGCTGAGTCCTGGTGCAAGTCTTTGGTTTCTCCCTCATTCCCTTCACCAGAACACGAGGGATGAGGCTTCTTTCCATCTATGCAGGACACCTGAGGGTGTGGGCTAGCAGAGAAACCATTCCCAAGGATCAGGATTTAACATGGGCATTCCAGTTCCTTTGTGTGTAATACTGATGGGATTTATAGGAGCAGTACGTGTATCTGAGCAGTATCTTTAATACAGAAACTGTCAGTTCAGGCAAAGAAAAATAAGATGTTTTTGTATTAATAGATGGAGTGTCTGCAGGACAGGAAAGTAGCATGCCATGCGGATTCGTGGTATAAAACTCAGTTGTATGTGTGTAAACCCGTGGAATCCTAATGCTGGAACAGAGGCACCAGCATCTCTACTCATAGAATATAGAAAAAAGAGGTGAAATGGAAACATTAATGATTTGCCAGCCTTAATCACTGCTATATTGTGCATGAAAAAGGAGACAATCTATTTTATGATAAATATACTCTGTTGAAAGGCCAAAAGAATTTGATGGAAGCAAAGAACACAACTGTTTTGAAACATGATATGTATAGGTACAGTTACTGTAGGTATTGATCATACTTGAGATAGAAATAAGCTGCATTTAATAAGCCTTTTTTTCCCCATCTCTATAACAAATAAAAATATATATTTTTTAATTATTATTAGTGTAGTTGTTGCCAAAGTGAGTTCTTATTCTGCAAACCTGTTCAGTGCTGAAGAGGTTGCCTGGATAAACAGGCTTCATCCTGTCATGAAATCATAATATGCATTATGACATTGTATTTTGTTGTCATGGAAGCAGTTGCAGTGATATTCCTGATTCTGATGTGAATCTTAACAAGTCTTTTACCAGCCATCAAGTTTCCATCTGAGGGCTGGGTTCTTGCCTGTGTTGTGCATTTCCCTTCAGAGAGTCTGTCAGTCATTCATTACCAGGTCGTGTATCTGATGGGAACCAGCAATCCCCAGTAACCTTTACAGCTTTACACGCTTTCTATTCTCATTACCATGTTGAGGTGACGAGAAAAGGCAGCAAAAGAATCTTCTGCCATTAGCACAGGTGTTTTGTAGCCAGACCTATTTCAGGGAACAACCTTGCATGTTGAACTACAGAGAAATTGTGGCAAATCCTTGAGTTTGTGAGATTCAGAATAGAATGGTTTATGCATTCTCGTAGTTATTTACAAAATAGAGGTGTTGCACACACAAAAAACCTGGATTTGCTTCTGTTATAGGCATTACTGAATCTTTGTTCTTCTCTCTCTACTGGTTCTGTTGCAGTTGTGGTTCCTTCTTTGCTATACAGTGGGGGAAAAGACAGACCACTCAACTCCCAGTATTCAGTGCACATTTGTAGTTTTCTCTTGGTTTGGTTTGAAAGAAGAAATCTACCAGTAAAGACAAATCTTGAATATCTCTGCTTTTCCAAATGCTTCTCCTCATCATGCCTCTGCATTTCATGTGGCTCTGCAACTGGGAAAGCAAGGTTGACTGTCCTTTTCTCAAGGCTGTTAAGGCATGCTGTTGGGACGAGTAGTGTGGATGCACTCCTGTTCACACAGTTCATTAATGTTACTGGGATGTGTGTGAATGCCAGGCTTTGGCTATGTCTTATTGACTGCCCCAGCTAACCTCATTCTGTCAATCTGCTCCCAGCACCAACACAGAGCTGCTCTTGGCAGATGGCACAGAGCACGGCTGTGAGAATGTGCTATCCCCCTGCTGACCTCCTGCACTAGTAGGAGTTCTGCTTAAATAATTCATGGCAGACTAACAGGGATTTCTCTTCCAATTTATTTTATTGTTTTGTCCAGAAAGCTATTGACATGTCCAGGTGTCCGAGTCTTTGACGTGCATCCTGAGAAGCCATAGGAATATCGGACCCACACACAACTTCTGTGGAGCATTAACAGTTGATTTAGATGGCTAGATAAATTCAGCTTACAAAATCATGTTCAATGGAGTCTGAATCCCCCTGGAATCCCAGAAATCTGTACCTACCTTCAGACAAGACCAAGAAGGTTGGTCTAGTTTGGGCCCTGCAAATGAAAGTTGTTTCATTGCAGAGCTGTGTCGTTCACCCATCATTGTGATTTCAGCCAAGATGTGGCTGCATTTCTTGCTCTTTGAGAAGATGAAATCTAGAAGCATTGATTTATATTTTTGGGGGCTTGACTGTCAAAATATTCTGGCAATACAGGATGAATTGTTATTACTTTTCTGTATTTTTTTACTTTGAGAAAATGTAAACATTTTGCATATTGAAGGAAACACATAGATGGAAAAGACAAAGATATTTTGATATCACTTTTACATGAGAGCAAATCCAGGTGTGAAACTGCACCCTAGGCCGGGTCTAAACTACAAAAAAGGCAAATAAGTCTAGTGAGAAGTTTTTACTGGCTGTGCTGGCAAAGGAATCACTCAGCACAGTAACAGAACTGAGCTTTACCCATGAGAGCACATTTCATCTAGAAGCAATGATCTCAGTTCATGATTCTGTGTGTGCCTTGTGGAAGATGGATAATTCCAGGCAGGACATTGTGGGCAGCATGGCAATCTCCTACTGCTGCACTACCAAGTACTTCCACTGCAGTATCTTCACCAGTGTAGTCCCTCTGAAGGCTTCAAAAATTGGGTTCACTGATGCTTAGGTCTCCTGGTGATCTGTAAAGAAAGAATTTTATCTATCTGTGCAATGATCTTTTCAAAACCCCATGCACTGCTTGCTCTTGACACTCGTATTATGCGGACTCAAGTACAATCTCTTTACTGTTGATGAATTTTCTCCCTCTATGACCAAGCATTGAAGCTCTAGCTTTTCTATTAAGCTGCAGGCAGCTGAAAAATTTGAGATATAATATATGATGCAGTTTTTGGAACCAAAAAATGTGTTTAGCTTTATCATGTGATAACCCTTAAATATAATGGGTGCAGATAATTGTAAGGGAGTGAGTGTAACCATCATCTAAACAATAACTTGCTGTAACAAAAGTTAGTTCTATTCCTGGAAGAATGGATATTGACATTGTCACCCCTCTTGACTCCAAAGGTGTTTATCACTTTCCCTCGCGTGTTTAGGTTATTAATTAGATTGATTTTTTTTTTTTTCTAAAACATAATTTGCTTCTCTTAAGGATCTGAATAACGACTGTTGTGAATAAATGTGTCTGTTTTTTTTCCAATGAAATCACTTTGTCTAATGAAAGATGTTATTTATTTCTGCAATTTTTTCTGCACTCAAATCATCATAGCTACAACAACACAGCAACTCCAATTACTTCAGAGCAAGGACATAGTCAAAACACTTTATTGAAAATCTGTCTTAAAGCTAGAAATGTAAAATTCTTCATACTTTTCAGGTTTGGAAGAACCCAGAAATATTTCTGTTCATATTACACATGAAATTACTAAGTTTTATAGTTAAAGATGCAGAAAGCAAGGTTATCAAAGGCACTGAATTTTAACTATATCTTTTTCTTGTGTAAATGGTCAACCTACCACAACACTTTAAGTGTTTCATATTTTCTGCCTCTTGAAATTCAAGCTAAAACCTTAATAATATATTGTGCCTCTTTTTTTAATCCATGCAGAATTGAGATTGTCCATTAGGAATGTCAAAATAACCAAAAGTAGCAGTTTTACACCTATATATTAAACTCATATGACAGTTTAGATACAATTAATTATTTTGCACAAGCTTATTACAGCAGGATGCAGAGTGTAGCTATATTCTCACAATTATAAAGTCATATAAAAACTCACTTGTTGCTCACACTTTTATCTTACAATGTTGAGAGGAGGAATTGTTTGAATGCACTGTCATGAAGAACAGAACACTCAAAAAGTAGCCCCCAAGGCAAAGCTTCAAATGATCAACATTCCCAATACAAATGGCAGCTCACTAAAGTGTAATCCTGCTATTTCCAAGGGAAGGTTCTTTTTTTCTTCCCCTCACTGTTTTTGACTTCTACACAATGAAATAATAATTCATGTCCTCCACAGACTAAACAAACTTATTAAGAATAAGATGTACTAAGGGAGTATAAACATCCAACCTGGAATCTTAAAAACTTTGTGGCTTAATGAGTATTTAACAGAACCACACCATTTGAACCTTTTGAATCCATGTCATCCTTTTGGTATTCAGTGTGGTAGTGATGTAATAGGAGATGTTCGGGGGTATATATATATAAAGGCACTGTATCTACTTGGAAGTAGAAAAGCAGATAAACTGCACCCTTGAGAGGCAATGAAACACATGCTAGGGCACAATAAATGTGCTTTGGAAAGGATACAGCACATACTTCCCCCTTACTCATTCTCCCATTTGTCTTCCTACAATGCCTCTTCATGAAGGAGGAGAGAAGAAAAGAATTTATTTTTTTTAAAAAACCAGTTTCCCCTTTACAGCAGAGGTTTTATGGGGAAGAAGCAGCACTGAAAGAGACACAATAACAACAGCCAAAGGCACTTGGTATTTCATTTAGCAATGTTATATATTTTTAAAATAAAGTGAAAGTCTTGAAAGTCTTTGGGGTGAACAGTAAAAGCTGTTATTAAGATAGGTGATTGTCTGTCATCAAAAAGGGTTTGTTTCTTTGCCTGACACCTTCCTTGGGGTCTTCTCAGACATGAGATCATTTTATAAGAGGAAAAGAAGTTTGTCACAGCTCCAAAGGGTCCTTGAGAGGACCCCCCAGTTTGAGAGCTGACTGAACTGTTCCTCTCATGACTTCCTCTTTGATTCCCAAATGTCAGAGCTAATTTTCATTAAACATTAGGGTCTTTCCTGGTGTAATAGAACTTTCTAGCATGGGATTCCCTCTGGAAGTTTCTCCTGGTCACTGCTCTGGGTTGCTGTGCCTGGTGGGCTGTTGGCAGTGTGTGTGTTCAGCCATCCTGATGTGCACCTTCCCTCTCTGCAGGGCACTGTGCCCCTGCCAGGGAAACGTGCTTTGGCTGTCTCTGCTACGTTAATCAGAGTCACCTGTAATCATCAGGAGCAGACATGGTAGTAGGGAGTAGCTCTTATGGAAATAACTTGATTGTCATTTTGAACACTTTGGACTCCTCAATTACTTATATTTAATTGTGAAAATACTCCTATTGCAAGCAATTGGTAGCAGACTTTTGTGTCGCATCAAATCCTTCGCTTTTATTCAAATTTTACTATAATATAGCTAAACTAGGCTGATGCTTTATTTTAACTTCTTCAATGAAGTCAGAGTACCCATTATTTAGAACTGCTTAGAGAACTTGATAGCCCTGGCAGCATTACCTGTGATTTTTAGGCTAGGGTATAAATCTAGAAGACTAGACTTCAGAAATAATTCAAATGAACAAACATGATGCTAACGAACAGACCTGCCTGAGGTAAACCATGGAAGTTTAAATAAAAAGACATCTCTAATTTGAAACCCAGTAACTAGGAAAAGAAAAATCACACACTAAAATGTATTAGGAGTCCCATGATCTGCCCTTGATTAGCCTATTTTAGTAGTTTTACAATTCTGTGTATTTATATACTGTGACTTTGCTGAACTCTTTGAAAAATATGTAGTTTTAATATTAATTATTTTGTTAATTTTGAAGATAAGCAAGACTATTGGGAATCCATAAATCAATAGAAAAGCAATATAAAGGAATAAAAATATTTGTAGTTGATTTGGAAAGAAGTGGATTTAATTTCTCTTTAATTACAATTAGCCAGTGTTCTAGCCATCTCACTGGAGAAAATCACTAGACAAGAAGTATGTAAAGTTAAAATAAAAACATGATTACTGTTGGTTATACATGTGGACATTTATAAATGGCTTATTGTGAAGAAGATGATTTTTTTCACCCAAATAATATAAACTACTATCCATAATGCAATTTTCACTGGTGTTTGGTATGGAAGGTATTTCATACCTCTCTGTCAAATCAAAGCCTGACTTTTTGAACCAAACCTGTTTCATTCTATATGTACATATCAAGACAAATGACATCACATCCAAAACAACGTGGGCTATCCCATGCATTCACTTTGGTTGCAACAGGGGCCTGAAGGGGCTGAGTTTTAGGGCTGTTTTGTGACACCTCTGTATTGCCAAAGAGACTCCCAGGCATTTTCCAGAAGAGAAGAATCCTCTTCCACCACCTTGAATTAGACCCCAGGCACCACAGAGAGTGGGAGGCTGCGGTCACCCTTCCTCTGAGCTTCCTTTTCCTGACCTATCTCACACGTCTTCTTTCCTGGCAATGCCTGTTTTTTGGAAAAAGTCAGATTCACCTGAACAAAATGGTTTCCATGCCCTCTTTTGACCAGACAGGAGTGTTATAAGCCCTGTCACAAACAGTCCTGAGCGAGTATGGAATTGCCATTCTCAAGCAGGTGACAAGGCCTTGTGGTTTGTCTGTCTGTCTGTCTTTGCCCAACAGGTTTGTCAAGAAATGAGAGGCAGATCTGAAACGATGAGTTGCTGTCTTGTTGTTCCTTTTCTCATCCTTGTTGTATTGTTTTTCTGGGTTTGACATCAGTGAAAGACAGCTCTACCTCATTTCTAGGTATTTTTTTTCCCCTTGAAAAATGACAGCTATTATTATCTTCCACCTCAAAAGCAGAAATAGATTTTATAGGATTTCTCTCTATTAAAGGGGCAAGGGAAAAAGACAGTGCCAAAAATAAAATCAATTTGTTGTTGTTTTGGTTCTTTAAATACTACTGCTGCCTTTTCCTCTGTATTCCTAAAAAAAGGTTGGATACACTTTAAATGGAAACTCTTTACCACAGAGATAATTTAACTGAAATCTATAAACTCAAAATCCAGCATTTTATTGAAATATTTTTTATGATACCATGGAAAGGATCATCTTCATGATGATGACTCTAGTCCATCAAAATCAGCAGAGTGTGAGCTTATACAAGCCATCTGAAATGCTGACAATAGAAATATAAATATTGACTTGTCCAACAGACAACTTCCTTTTCAGTTATTAATCAGGTGTGAATTTGCAGTGTGGCTTGGCAAATCATCATTACATTGAATTAAAAGTCTGCTGGAATAACAAAAGAAAAAACCACAACAAAAAAAAGCACCAACAAAGAGATCCACCAGTGTTGGGGGTTTCTCATTAGTAAAGAGCAGCTGGGAGGAAAGCAAGAATTACCATGAGAGGGCCTGGATGGACCAGTGCAACTGGAACAGGGAATGCCATGCCCATGGTTTTCTTCCTATAAATGATGCAAGTCCTGTAATCACAAGAGTCAGACAAAGTCCTTAAAGGAAGTTGGTTGCTCATGTCACAGGTACCACTCTCACTAAACCTCTCAGGGTACACCAGTAATGCATTTCTGCACAAAGCAGTTTTACTTGCTCCTTTTGCTGTCTGTCCCAAACATCACATCTGCTTGTCCTGAACTGAGTTATGTCTAGAGTAGGACATTTAAAAAGGAATGGAATTTGTAAACAGGAACCATTCAATGAAAAGATGTGTTTTAAAACGCAGACATATATTTTAGGCATTGAGTGAGGCAATAAATATTTCATGGAAAGTGTATAATTACACTGAGAATTGTAGAGCTTTGAACATATGGGTATATTGAATACATCCCATGATTGTCTATGGAGAACAATGTTAAATATGTGATAAAATCAGTCTCCAGGAGGAACCATACCACAGAGCACATTTCCACCTTTGCTCAATAGATTTGTGTTGGAATTAGAGGAAAGCACAAGGTTGGAACTGAATCCGGCTCCCTACACAGCCTTTTCTGAGCAGAGATGGTGATTTTTTGTCAACACTTGCATTAAAATATTTTCTTAATCTTCATGATAAAGCTAACTAGTCACTGGTAAACTCAGATCTCTTATAGGGGATTTTCATAATTTTTTCATCTAAAGTGTATTTGTCTTAGAAAATACAGTAATACCTTGAGGTCAGAATAAGACTGTAGAAAGTAAAAGCTGTCAAATAAAATGTAGATAGTAAACAAATAAAAATACAAATGCAGACTAGAGATGTGTACATTTTTAAAAACTTTACTTTTGTTATTTCAGTTGACATTTTGCTGAATGTCACTGAGTGAATAAACAAGCTAATGAGGTTTTAGCTAAATCTCTGCAAACAAGATGTGAATTTGGAAAAAAAAATTGCTCATGCCTTAATCCCTGACTTCCTATTTTGGGACTGTTCAAGTGTCCCCTGGTTTGCAGTGATGCATTCATTCAACGTGTGACTAGCATCAAAGGCATGAAATTCTGATTAACCATTTTTTTGGCACCTCACCTCTTCCAGTTTGAACTTGGAATCTCCTCCATGCACAGACCACTAATGAGGAAATCCTTGCTTATGAATTCAATGCAGAATGAGAGAATTTTTTTCCTTTGCATAATGTTTGCTTTGAAGTCAGACAGTCCAAGAAAGTGATTGATCTCACCCAAGTTCATAACTTTTTCAAAGTACTGCCGATATCATTAAATTTTAATTAACCCTTTGAGCTCCTTCTATGATGTAAAGATGAGGAAACATCAAAGGCTTGTGTGTTAGAGCAACAGTGAAATCTTTTGAGCTGGCTTAGCCTTATTGAAGAAATCTAAGCTGCAAAATATTCCAGTTCCATAGTCAGCTCAGTTCTAGTTACTGCCCTGCTCAGTGTTAGAAGAGGCAGAGCAATTTTTACATCCTCATCTTGGGCTATTTTTATACTGTCAAATTAAACCCATCTTCCTGGAAATGCTCTTCCTCCTACTTTTAGTAGCTTATCTTAAAGTAAATGAATAGAATAGAGAACCTTATTCTTTCTCCATTCCTTTGTGCTTGCTTTAGCTATTATTATCCTGTTTAGTTGTTTTAGGATTTAATAAGGATTAAATGATCTTCCATTAAAAAAAATTATATAGGCTTTATTTGTTAAAATTCATCCTATGCAGTTCCTGTTCTTGACAGGGCAATTTCAGTTAGGAGGAAGCTTCATACACTCCAGACTCTAAAACCCCTCACGTCTGTGTGTGGGGATTTGCAGAAGGCTTTGGGAGGGGCTGTGTTCTTAGGGAAAGGCCCAAGGTTGCCTCTGTGCTGTGAAATTATTTATATTACTGTGCAGGAGATCTGAAACTATTCTGAACCAACTGCACACCACGGTAAATAAATTCTTACAGCACAGAGTGGTAATAAGGAGGCTTTTACTGTAGGGGGTCAAAAGACAGGACCTGGATGGAGAAGCACCCTGCTCTCATGATACCAGAAATGCCTGGGATGCAGAGAGGAAGGGGAGAGAGGGGGAAAGAATCTAAGTAAATACTTCCCAAATTCTAAAAATGAGGCAAAAGGGAAGGTCAGGAAATGGATAGTTTCTGCTGGATATATCAGCCTTTGATCAATATCCTGCTGATTCTGTTAAGGAAATGGGTGGTGAGAAGATAACAAAGTCTCATTGTCCTTTCTGGTCCTTTCATTAATAGTGAAAAAGAAAAAAATAATTTTTTGTGATGATTCCTGGAGAAATGAATGTGTTTGACTGGGAGTTGGAACATGTTAGGTTAGTCTGGAGAACTTCCAAAGAGGATCACTTGCCACTGTAAGGAGGGAGGTTGCTTGACAATATTGTGTATTGCATTTACATTTCAAGTTTAATGTTAAATGTGAAATGCCACATTCACATTTACTATACAGTGTATGTTTAATGTATATATCTGTGGGGGAAAAAAAGTGATAAGTAGAGCATAATTTTTCTTGCCTATCCCTGGAACATCCAGCATGTGTTGAATGAATGAAAATTCTTAGGAAGAATTCTTGGGAAGGTTTGTGTTTTCAGCTACACCTGTTGTCACAAGTGAATCAGTGCTTCCTGAATGGATTACACAGGCTTTTCTGTTGCCCTGAGACAGTAAAAAAGAAATTAAGGCAACTGTCAGTGTTGCTCTACTTCAAGAGCAGGAGACTTAATTTAACTTGATCAAAATAGGACCAGTTAAACCATTATATCAGAAGCAAGGATCAAAGATTTCCAAAGGTTTGTTTAGCTGAGGCAGAGCATTCCTCTACCACTTTCTAAGGTGACAAAAAATTAGGTAATGAATGGATTACTAAAATTATTTTCTACCTGTCATGCTTAAATCTGTTTTAGGATTACTGAAAAGAACAGCACTGAATCTGTTTTGTGACGCATGAACAAAAGTGAAGTTGTGACATCTGGTAAATATGGAGTGAAAACAGACATGTGAAAATGGAAGATTTGTAAGAAACAATTTCCTCAAAAAGCCAAAATTTTCTGAGTCATCACAATGGCCTTTATGCCCACATGTGTGTTACTTATTTCCTGACAAAAAAAGAGAGCCAACAGATAGATTTGAGGGCTGTAGATAAGGCTACAGCATATTAAAGAAAATATTCAGCTGTTCAATACTGTGGCTGCTGCACACCCAGTTTCCTAAGCATTTTTATCAGAAGTGGTGCCCAAATGTCAGTGGTTCACAACCAACGAGCTCAAGTAACACTTGTCAGTAAAAGCATTAGGATGGATAACATTACAAATAAGAATATCAGAAATGGTTTCTTTTTGCTTCTTTCCATTGCTTTTATTTCATGAATGTTTTGACAAGATGCTTGGTATTTGTTTGGGGATTGGTTTGAGTTTTTTATTGGTCTGGGGGGATTGGTGAAGGAGGCTGAGTTTTTTATGTCTGTTTAATTTTTAACCAGCAAATATCCAGATTCTCATTACTGGCCTTCCTCTTGCTATTAATGTAGATGTGGCTAAGTAAGCTGAAATAGTAACAAAATCTCTTATTCTATCACATACATAGTCACATAATGTACCTTCATTTTTTATTCTTTGCTTGTAATTGCATTTTATATTTTTTGTAACTTTAAGCAACTTCTTGATCCTTGAGAAATTAGTGTGTGACTTTGTGAGCTGTTTATAGATTTAGAAGGCTACAGGCTTCGAGACAACATGCAAATATTATGAGGACAGGGTCTATGTGTAAATAGGAGCTATTTTAGTTCTCTCTGATGGAGTACTTCAACAGAAGAGACTCAATTCAGACAGACTCTATTTAGAAAACAATTTTGCCCTTGAGAAGGTGTAGAGACTTCAAAAAAGACAGGAAGTAAGCAGACCTCATTACAGTGATATGAATTACACTTATATCAGATTGGCTGGAAAACAAATGTCTGCGTTTGCATTTTGCTGCTCTTGTGCATTTCAATGATCACGCGCTGCATTAACATTGCAACTGAACTGCTGCGAAGCAATTTGTGTACAGTCCAAATAATCAGGAATCCTCAGTCTGGCTAATGGCAGCATTAGTCACACAATTCCAAACTCCATGTATTAAGAACATCAAGAAGAGCAAAGTCAAAGGACCTGCTCGAGAGATCCAGTTCCTGGGGGTAAAGTGGCAAGATGAACGGTACCAGATTCCCATTGAGGTCATCAATAAGATCACTGCAATGTCGCCACCGATCAGCAAGAAGGAAACACAAGCTTTCCTAGGTGTCATAGGCTTTTGGAGGATGCACATTCCCGAGTACAGCCAGATTGTGAGCCCTCTCTACCTTGTCACCCGCAAGAAGAACAATTTCCACTGGGGCCCTGAACAGCAGCAAGCCTTCACCCA
>JAWWMU010000036.1:5077309-5095685 GCA_035048155.1 Cinnycerthia olivascens | reverse complement strand
AGAGCTGGAAAGGAGAATAAACTGGGACCCTTTTAGTGTTGTTAAATGAGAGTTTGTGTCTTGGCTCATTCCTACCCTTAATGAGAGGTGTGCTGCAACATCTGTATGTTTCATGACCGCACTCATTTTTTACTATTCTGTGTAGGTTAGCTAAGATCCATCTTTTAGGAACTCCTTCTGTTCATCCTCAGTATCCAATGTACATGTTTCCCTTTTTAGCAACTTTCTATCAGCTTCCCAGTTCTTGTATTTAAAGCATATCTCCAGCGCTGCTATGTTGGCAGAATGTCAGTGCTCCTCTTACATCCAGGTGCATTATCTAGTTTTTGGTTCGTGTGTGTAAAACTCAAATCTCTACTTAGATATTTGAAATCAAGTAAGAAAGTTTTGTCAGGTCAGACTGATAAAAACACATAGAGATTGGAATGGGAGCGATGTTTTCTTCCTACCTAGATGGGTACTACATTTTCTATGATTAGCTGTGATTTTACCCAATTCTGTAATACTTCAGGGATGCTCTTGCTTTTTATTTTTTTCCCTACTATGCCATGTAGTAATTTCAGCTATTAGTTTTTTAACTGTACTTGACCTTTGCTATAAGGTATGAGGAGAGGTATTGAGCTGCAAAGCATTACCGGCTACAAAGGGTGTGGTCTGTGCAACATGTTGGACTCAGTATTTACTGTTTGTCTCCACTGTGATCTAGGGGGAGTCATTTCAGTAATTTAGGTGGCTCCCTCTGGTTCTGTCTTTATATGTTAATTACTCTGCATTTAAGCATACCAAGATTATCCCTACCTCTGCTGGGCTTTCAGACTACTTCATTCCTTGTTCTCTTTTTCCTTATAAATGAAAAGAAAAACCTTTCACTTTTATTGCTTAATTTCCTTTGCACAATCCAGTTCATTAGAATTTCGTTCATTTAATTTTTCTGCTACTCTCTCTGACCTATTCTTTTTAATTATTTCTTCCTGTACTTTATAGTTCCACTGCTTATTCTTAGCATTCCATTTGAAAAGCACACTGTGGACCTTCTGTGTTTCCAGTTTTTTGGAAGGTAAAGCCTAGACAGCATTAAAGCCTTGGTCTTAGAGGAATTCAGTGGTTTTTCACATTTACATAAAGATTAATTTTATTACTCAAGTCATTTGGCTCCTTATCTAGTCAACTTCAGTTATGACTTCTGTAGTTTGACTCTCTTCAACTGAAAGCTTTAGGTATTGATTCGTGCGTGTTTTGGAATTCAACATCAACTGACTTATGTTTAGACCTTCATGTTTGTTTTCTGTAGCAATAAAAAATGAAATAGATTGAAATACTAAAGCACCACCATGTTTTGTAGAAGAAGACTATTTTGTACAATTAACCAGTTTTTCAGAATTTGAATTTTAAAGATTTCTTCCACATTTGATCGAAAGGGATAAGGGCTATTTATTCTTGCAGAATTCAAATGTAGGTTAGACCAAAATCTGCACTGACTATTAAGTGCCAGCTGAGCACAGGTCCCCATCACCTTGGGTGAAAGAACCATAAATTTCTTAGCAGTGGGCTGATACATGAACCAAGACTTTTCTGCTTTTGTGATGTCTGATATTTCAAAGTCTGCTGATGTTATTCTTTTAGGAAATGTGTTCCAGGCACATTGAATTCTGAGGGGATATAAACTTGGTGGTATAGCTGGAATTCTCTCTAGGTATTTCAGTGGACTTTGAGCCAGACCATTTATCTACAGCAGGGAAATTATGCACATGCGGAGAGGATTTCAAGACAGCAACTGAAAAAATAAGAGGTTTCAAGAAGCAAAAAGTACAAAATGAATGGAATCTTATTTATCAAATTACATAAATAATTATGTAAGCCATATGCATTTCTTGCCTAATGTCTTGCTGAAGCTAAAATGAATGTTAAGTCAATATGACATGAGATAGCCTAGTAGATGGCACAGAAGCACTTTGAAACTTAAAAATTCTGAAGCAATAGAAGAATCTGTTACTCTTTAGTCACCAGTATTTCCTGGCTGTATAATACATGGTTAAGTACAACATGTCTAAGAAATATCTTTCTTGTCTAAAATATTTGTCTGATCCATCATTTCCAGCTGTCTGCTATCTTATCTTTTGACCCCTCAGTCACACTGCTAATAGGATTTTTATAAACCAGCACAGCAGTGAACTTCATAGCTCAACAGATTAGTTCATGTGCTTTCATTTCTGGAACCAGGTTCAAACTCACTGACCAAGTGTACCATAATCCTCCTTTGGGCAGTCTCAGTGGAAAAGGGAGTATGGACTATGTTATATTCTAGAACTCGGCTGGAAGCTGGACCCCACACAAGTGTCATTGCCTAACTTGGACATACTTATCTTTCTTTTAAAAAAAAAATATTAGGCATGCTTTGCAATGAATTTGTTTGTCCTGAGTCTCCACAGATACTAACTATAGTCTCTCAGAAATTAACAGACCTACAAAAAAATTTATGGTTTCAAAACTTTTTCATTTTGATATCTAATGAAATCAAAATATTAGCAATGTTAGCCAGGACAAACACTTCAAAGGATGGTTTTGCTTGATTTCAGACTTAAATTCTTCTACTTTTAAGCTTTTCTGCTGAAGGTGAATGTAATTATACTTATAGAAAAAGTGCAGTCTCAAATTGTCAAATCACAAGTCAAGTCACAACTCAAGTTGTCGTGTTTAGCCAATTACAGTATAGCCAGGAAGGGTATGGGTGAGATTTGAGAAATATGGCTGTGTTCTTTCATTGCTGATTTCACTTACAAAAGCCCAGAGAACAGAAGTGGACTTTTATTGGAGCTAAGATCTCCTGTCAGGGTTTTGATAACACTGTGGCACAGGCCGGGGTGAGGAGGAAGCTCCTTGCCCTGTGTTGCCAGGGTTGGCACTTTGGCAGCCCTTGGCAGAAATAGGAGTGGATGGATCCAGTTCTTTTTGCACAGCACCAGTGGATGCCCAGGATGGGTCAGCTATGAGCAGCTGCTGACAGGGAGCAGTGATGTGATATCTGTGGAGAAGGAATTTTTCCTCAGGCGAGTGACCATAACTGGGGGAGTGGACTTGCCTGCTGTAGTGAGATATGAGGTAAACAGAGCTGGTTTTCAGTTTCTTTGTGAATCTTAGGAGAAAAACAATAGTTTCCTGGAGGGTTTTTTTTTGGTTTTTTTTTAATGTTGCTCACTATCTTTCTGTGTTCTCCTGAATATCAGTGGAAATATAAATATCCTGTACCTAGTTCTTACTAACGTACAATTCTCTTTTTTTTTATTTCTATATTGTCATGGTAATAATGGTAGTACTTGGTTTATTTTTTAATAAAGTATAAAATAGGAATAAAACATTATGTAACTTCTCTTTCTCCTTATATACGAGGGCTAGTTATTCATACAATGACTTCAGAAAAACTGTTTCAGTTCCAGCTTTAAATGTTAATGCTAGTCTAGTGATCTGGCTCTGCAAGCTGTTCAATAGGCCAGCTCTGCATCTGTTGGAAGAGACAGAATCCTGCATGGAGATGGGAACTTCACACATATGGATACCTTTGCAGAACACAGATAGCAAGTCTTGCAAAGGTTATCCTTGCCAAATGTTCTTGTATTTATTGTGACAGCGTCTTTGTTGAATTCATTGAATGAAGCTCCTCTTCCACCATCCATTTGATTTGCAAATGAATTCTCTTTGACTGTATTCACACCCCTTCTGTATTTGCTTTCCAACAGTATTCCAGCAAATTACTTTACTGGCAGGAACACTTAGGGAGCCAGCCAAATTTAAGTATTTCAAGAATATTCACAAAACCAAAAATTCTCATTCATAACTTCACACAGAGTTTTAAGACAAGCCTAATCTCAAAAAAGATAATAAGTGTATCACTGTGCATGAACAGTTCCTGTAACTTATGTTTGTGGTCAAAACAGCTAAACTTGGAGTGTCAAATTTCAGTTGCAAATGGTCTGAGTATATGCTACAGATCAAGAGGGGTGGGTAGAAATGACATTTACAATTATCTGAAGAATTATTTATAATATCTGAAGCGAACATCGGAAATTGTTTGCTTAAATTATTCCAATTTATCTGCTTGAACCTCATGTGTCAGAAAACAGTAGAAGTGGACAGCACAGTTACAGAGATCCTTACATTTCTTTCTTTCACAATACATAAAAGAACACAATATTTAATATTCAATGACCAGTGAGTTCTGGATATTGTAATACAGTTTTGTTGCTTCTCCAATTCACCATGTTTTCATTGTATCCAGATGTGAAAACTTGAATATAAAAACATTGCCTATTTGTTTAAATAGTTAAATCTGCCTTCCACAGTCATTGATGTGACTCTAAATTAACAGTGCAGTTATTTCCACTTTCAGGAGCATTTTACCTTTGTC
Source organism: Cinnycerthia olivascens (assembly GCA_035048155.1). Taxonomy (NCBI): domain Eukaryota; kingdom Metazoa; phylum Chordata; class Aves; order Passeriformes; family Certhiidae; genus Cinnycerthia; species Cinnycerthia olivascens. The sequence goes on along the minus strand of JAWWMU010000036.1, from coordinate 5,091,283 downwards.
TGGAAATGCAGTAAAGACAGAATACTGCTCCAGGGGATACTTGGAAGTAACCAACAGCCACAAGTATGTGCATACAGCCCTGTTTAATCTGTGGAGGTCAAAATTCTTTAGTATCATTCATATAAGATTTTTTTTTTTTTGAAGGAAAATATATATCTGGACATACGTATCTAACTTTTATTTTGAATATTTTCTGGTTCCTGTCCAACTTTCCCCTTTATCTCCTGCATACCAGCTTCCAGGTATCTGTCTCCTGATGGTAGAGATGTGTGGAGGATTAGTGTCTTGATTGGCAGGTTGGCTAACATTACGGTTCTGTTCATATGGAGCTTTCCTTCAAGTTCTGAAAAACCACCACAGGCAGCCCAGGAAAAAATTCTATTTCCCTTGTTGCCAAACAGCACATACAACTTTAAATTCAAAGTATAGTCTGAATTGGGATATCTTTATATAGTTCATATATCAATACAGAACTATGGAAAAAATAATAATTTTTGTCTTCCTGTTCAATTACTTAGAGGAAAGGCAAGCTGTAACTCACAGGAATGACAGAAAGCTTTGGGTCATTGATTGTATCTTATACTGCTGAATGATTAGATCAGAGTACCTCTCCAATATATAGAAACAGGAGCTTTGTTTTCCAGGGTCCAGTCTATTCTCTAATACTCTGTGTGTGTGGCTGCAGACACATGAAATAAATATAGAGGGAGGGACAAGTTATTTAGAGCTGGGCTTGTCCTTCTCTTTCTACATTATACCCTTTAAACAGGATCCAATCCTATAGAAGGAACCACGTAAAATAGTTTAGTACTATGGATAGGGTTCATGAGCAAAACTTTTAGGATTATTTCCTTTTCACAAACCACACTTTCTTTGCTCCCAAGAGTGAGACTTGCCAAAACTCCAATAACTGTCAGACTTAACACGTTCCCAGACTTTTCCACATGTTAGTGTCAGCCAGGCACTGACCCCTCTCAGGCCAAGGACCAAATGACACAGCAGTGCTCCTCTAACATTTCCCCAGCAATACAAGAGTTTCCCTGTAATACACAAAAAAGGTTTGAAGGAATATCTCAAAGGCAAAACTGTTTCATTACAAACTGATGGGAACAGGATGTACAACAGCCTGGCTGTGGTATGATTAAAAAGGAGCTTTGTGGTTTTTATCTGACTTGCAGGTGAATTACGAGTGCCTTGTTTTTGTGCAAATGAGCCCATTTAACGTAGAGCTAAAAGCAAGGGCTGTCACTAAGGTCTGCAGACTGATTCTGATGTGAAGGCTGAAATACTCACAGTATTATGTGATTATGAGAGCACTTCAGAATCAGTGGCTTATGTTCTGTTATTTGGATCAGAAACAAAAAGTACTGCTCGGTACAAAAAGCTTTTTCCCTCTGTCCACCAGCCCAAATTTATCCTTTCTGTGATTCCGTTGCATTTCCTATCGTACAACTTCTACACAGCTATCCCCTACTTATATCACATCTACTACATCCTGTTTTCCATTTTAGATCTTAAAAATTAGAAAATGTCATCTCCCTTGAGCATTCTGTTCAAGAGAATAATTTCATCACACTTATCTGTGGGTTTTTTTTTAACATTATTTGTTTAAAGTATTTTCAGTTTTCTCCTCAGCAAAAGTAATCTGTAAGCCCTGTACTAAAGTACAAGGACAAAAGGAATAAAATTTAGAAAACTTCTTGTCTATGAACATCTGAGTGACTTGGGTAATTTGTTGCTTCTTAGTTTGCCTTCAACCCTATTAATTTCTAACAATTTCATTGTAGTTTCGTTAGTTTCCATACTATTTGTTACTCTTGTGCAGTTATTTTTAGCTCTATGGTCTCTATGGCTTTTCTGCTGGTTACTCCCTTTTCAAACTTCTCAAGTTGAATTAAGTGGGAAAGTCAACAGAGCTTCTGTTCTGACTTTATTGTAAACAGTCTGTTGCTATTCACTTTTGAGTTTCCTTGTGGGAAATAAAACACTGCTGTTTGTATGATGCTATGTTGAGGTCTTTCACTTGAATCTCACTGCTGGCTAATTTATAAGAGTTCAAGGAGGACTGCATATTATTTATACACTTTGTATTGTCAGAAGCCTGCCTTAATTTGTAAGACTGATAACTGAAATAAACCAAGATCCAAAGTGGAAAGTGTTTTTTTTTAACAGAGAATCCCTTAGGAGTTGCTTTTAGGAAAATTCCATTAACCTTATCTTTGCAATGTCTTTTCCAAATTGCTTTCTTTCGGGTGGCAATTGCAGTCAAGCTCTTTGTGAATGAGAGGTTCTAACACAGATTTGGCCACGAAAGCCCTGTGCCTCTTGCACCTCGTATCATTGACTCCTGATTGTTGTTTTTATCAGCTCTGCTGCTCACTCAGAATTCACCTTAAAGGTCTCCTTTAGGACAAGGAGAGCAATTCAAGAAAAAAAGGCACCTCATTGTGCAACGAGTTTTTCTAATTCTCAAGCCTGTTTGGATGTGAGCCACTACCTCTCTGAGTGGTTAAGTGATTTCTCAATTCTGTTACAGGAGCAAAAATTGTATTAAATTATTTGATGTGCTTAGATTGCAAAATGAACAGAAAATAAGTAGAACTAAAAACAGCTTAATTGTAACTTCAGCTGGAATTGATGCACACACATCCCTCCTCCATCAAATCCAGTCTTATTAAGTTGTTAATATTTGACGAATTGGAATGACCTTTATGCGCTCTAGGTGCCTTCTGCAATCTGCAAATTGTGAAGTGACTGCAGCTCTGTCTTGGTCCCATAAGGGATGATCCACTGTTCCCTCAACAGCTCAATCAGATATGTCATTCAGGCCTGGAGGGGGAAGCATTGCTGGTAGGAAACTGAAAACTTGCAAAATATCGCTGTAGTCCAAAGAATTCCCTTGTCAATTTTCCTAATTAAATTGTTGTGCAAAAATTGCCAAGTGATTTAAATCCCAAGGGAAGATTAGCTTTTTTTTCTGAGCTAGTCCTACCAATAGCTGACCCTTAGAGCCCTCATAAATCAGAATCACTCCTAAGGCGTAATTTAAGATTTGTTGTTTTGAAGTTGCATCAAATAATTGATCAGAAATTGTAACTGGGATTATAGAACAAGATCAGAAATTAAATTTAGCAAATAATTGCGAAAATAATTAAAGTTACGAATCCTGAAAACTAAGAAACATTTCCTTTTAATGCCCAGAGGGATGAGACTGGTGGCTTTGATTAGGATTAACACGAGGAGATGGGGAACAAAGAGAACACAGAGTTTTAGACTGATTTACAATTATGACATATAACCTATTTGAAGGAAGAAAACAAAACTTTCTGAACCTGTATGAAGGTAAAATTTAAAATAAAACTATTATTTCCATTTCAAGGACTACAGCTTCTGAGAAATACTTTGATCATTTATAAATGGTCAACTGGTGAAACCTTGGATGTCACAGCAGATCTTTGTTGTTCCTATTTGAGCACCTTATGTGTGCCCATTGAGGTGCTTACCCAGCCTATTGTTTGTCCAGTCATTAAAACTATGTTTAAGTGAACTTAATACCCCCTTAATTACAGGAGGCAAATAAAAGGTGTTATTAGCGATTTTTACTTTCTTCATAAAAAAATTATCTCTGCTTCTGATCACTTTTGAAATATAAAAATGCTAAAAAAGTAGCAATATTTAATATTTTTTTTACATTTCTTTGGGTTCCGTTAGCAGAGATCTAATCCTACTTCTGCTGAAAGCTCGAGGACTTGGAGTGCTCCTGTGAATGAGTGCTAATTTGGGCTCACTGCTAAAGATCCAGAGACAGTGCCAGTCTGTTCAGTACTGGCAAATTGTTTGGATTTAATTTAAAACAGTCTGAGGGAAATTCATCCTGTGTGTTAATCAAATGTTTTCAGAATTACATATACATAAAAAACCCACCCCAGAAGACACAAAGCATGGTACAAATCACTTTTTCTCCCACCTAATTCCCCATGGAATGATAGAAATTGGGTGGATTTCTGCCCTTATTGAGTTCAGGAGCTAAGCTATAAATTAATCTTATGGATATGGAAAAAAAGAAACCCCTCAAACCCTAGCACAGACTTTTCAGTGACACAGTGTCATCATTTATTCTCAAAATTATTTCCATTGCCTTTTATTCATCTGTCACTAATTTCTAATATTTCAGGCTTGTTTATTTGACTTGAAGTGTAACTTGTTAAAGCACTCTAACTACTCTTATTTTTTTTAGAGAAGTTTAACTGAAATTGAATTAGTTAAATTCAAGCTAAATATTTATAGCTTGCTGAACCATTGTTAGTTGCACTTTCTAAACAAGATTAAGGAATGATTAGTATATTCTTGTAAAAATATTCTGAACTTGATAAAGCCACATTTTCAGAAAGAAAACTGTCCTTTTGAAACCTGAAACTGTTCTCATCTCACAAATGCTTATTTAACTACATCTAGTTCCATGTAATTTGAAACTAGAATGAAATCCAGAGGGTGCACTACGCACCAGAATTTCTGCATGACTTCTCCCGTGCAGTTAACAAGGTTGGGCAGCTCTGTGTATAATTCATGGCTACTCAGAGGGTATCTTGGGTCTTCAAGCACAGCCTCATCGTGCAGAATTCAGATTTAGGGTTTGATATGGGAAACGCAGCGCTCAGCTCACTCTGGGCTGCCGTGGAGCTGTGAATAGAGCAGGTTTTGTGCTGCTGATGGAAGTAAACAACTGTAACTAAAGATCTTGATTATAGTAGCCCTTGGCCTCCAGAGGTGATCTAAGTTATAAACATGACATTGTCAGAGGGTGTTGGGATTAATAACATCATCTGCAAAAGAAAAATCTTGTGGCAGAGAAAATCTGAAACGAATAAGATGTGTCGGGATACATATTAAATGTGTATTAAATGGGCTAATTTCTCATTCCTGTAATTGAAATGCTTATGGAGAATCTAATTAACCTTTCAAACGCTGATTCCCAAGTATTTTTGGCATCAAGAGCTATTTCTTGAGGAAAACATCAGATGCCAGCACCAAAACGTTTTGTTCTCTATTTATTTCATCTATCTCTCTGGAAAAGCTTCAATTAAGTGTCAGAAATTAAATAATATACTGTATTTGTGGCTGTGGCCTAATCCAGCATATTTCATCACCAGACCTTTGCCGATGCATCCCGAGGCCCTTTAGCCATTTTAAAGAGACAGGTGGGTTGGGTTGTTTCTGTTCCTGCTCTTTGCTATCCTTTGGAGCACCACTAAACTGCAGCAGCTGGGCCAGCCCTCTCCAGGCTTCTCTGCCCCACAGATCCCAGGATTCCTGGGTGTTCCCAGCCCTGTGGGAAGGGAGAAGCACCAGGGCTTGGGCTCTGAGTGGGATCGACCTGCCCATGCTGCAGCAGGGCTTGCACCTCACTTTTTCCCCTCCTTCACTGCCAGGGAGTTGGGTGTTGAGCTCACATGGTCTGGGTTTCCCTGAGTTTTGATGGATGGTTATGATTTGCCGTAGATGGAAAGTCAGGTGAGAGCTGTGTTTCAATTGAAAATAATTTGTTACCCTTAAGGTCATGGATGGTCATAAATGAGTTTAACATACTTCAGGTTTTCTTCCTGTACTGTATAGAGGAAAAAATAAGTTTTAACTGGTTAGAAGCTTTCAAATATGTAATTTCAAAATATTGCTAATTTGCAGAACTTTTCAAGAGAAAAATACTTGATTAGGCCTACCTTGAGTGAGGCAAAGCCTCAAATCAAAAGGAAGGAAATTACCAGACCTTCTAGAGGCTTCCATCTGCTTTTACCATTGGGCTGTGTGATTAGAGGAGAAAAGCCAATCCTCATGATCTCTTGGCACTTAAATGGTTAAATTGTCCCTTTGGATCTTGCAGAACAGTATCAGTCATCTCATGTTAAGGGAAAAAAAATGTCTAATCTTGACAGAAATGAATTACCTCATATGGGACAGCTACATTTTGTCTGATGTTTGTTGTCAGTTCTCACTGGGAAATGAGGAACTAAGAAATAGATTTCATCAAGTTCTGAGATGGGAGGAAATGAAATCTTAGCAAAGAAAACAAGTTATGTCACCAAAATGGATTGTACAAGCAAAAAGATCTATCAGGTGAAAACTGAATGTTAAAATAATTTGCCCAAAGATGACTTATGCAGTGCTGGGCAGACAGAAAAAGGTGAAGGGCCCTAATATTCCTAGTTTATCAAAGGCCTGTTTAAGTCATCTGGGTTTGCTGCTTATCATTTTGTGCTGTCCTTGTTGTGTTGTGGTTTGGTTTTGTTTTTAACCCCCTGTAGGTATTTGCCTATGCTTCACTTTTATAAAGCTCAGGTGAGTTGCCTGTTCACTTCTCCAATCAGTCTGTGACATAAATGTAATGGTTGTGTTATAGTATACCCAGCTTTGCATGCAGATTCCCTTCTGAAGATCTCTTTTCTTGGAAGAGCATTTCCTGTGTCACTAAGAAAAGGAAACTTGGACTCTGACTCCTGGCAGATCAATAGTTCAGGTGCATTGAGGTGTGGCCTTTTTCCGCAACTAATTTTAGGCAGAGAGGGAAAACAGAGAAATGGACAGGTCTCTGCTAATATGGTCTGATCCAAAAATTTACAGAAGCTTTCTCATTACCTTCCTACCACTGTCTTTTCTCCTAGTAATAATTTGCATTCTTTCAGCCACAAGCCCAGTCAAATGTAATTAAACATAAACCCTAAACTGATTTATTAAGATTAGAAAATGATTAAATGATTATAAGTGCGCAGTCTGAGTTTAGTTTTTATTTTTCTGCTTCACTTCACCATTTCTTGATAAAGTGTTTTTGGCTTTTCTGTGACCTCTGAAAAATGGAGACTGCGACTTGATTCAGAGAACTTGCTAATAGATTATCCCAGTTCAACAAATTCCTAATCTGTGAATAAAATGTAGCACTTCTGTGACTGAGGCTCTCTCTTCTTAAATGTGAAATATATTGTATAAGGCAAAGGCACAGTTAAAAACACCAAAAGATGTTAGTGTTTGTACATTTTTCAAACTGCATCTTTCTAATACCCAGTGAATATGTTGGGGTTTTTGGAACATTGTAGTCTCTCCTCACAATGTGAAACAAGCTCAAACTGAGCAGAACTGTTGTGTGGTTGGTTTGTGCGTTTTTCTATCAGGTTTGAAGTTTGTATTTTAAATGAAAAAAGAAGCCTGGTAAGAGACGTAGATTGGATTTATGTGGATTTGATGTGAATTAGAGTTCAGCAGTTTTTACCTTCTAAATATAAAGCCAAAATTATAACTAATACTCATTTATTGTTTTGCTGCTGTTAGGATTTTATTTTGCTAGAAGTGGGATTGGTATCACATTAGTTATTTTCTGCTCAAATTATATTGCACTTACAGAAAATGCACATACTCAGGAAGTTAATTTTTCTCTCTCCTAAAACAAGATTGGAGTCTTTGAAGACCTTGGTGTTTCCAGTCAGCTGGTCATGGAGGGATAAAATCATGGATAACATTAGTGGTTGTCCTGTTTTACTGACTATTCTCTTCCCTGCAGGGAACAGGTGCTTCTGGCTGAAATGTCAGAGTAGGAGTGGTTAAAATTGCTACTTTTTTGCTTTTTACTTGCAGACAATTTTCAGGATAATTGCTTATCAAGACAGAACTAGTTTGGATTTATTTATAGGCTAAGAAAAGCAAATAAGACTGTTTTCACCAAGATTGCCTGGCACTAAAACAAAAAATAGAAGTTACAGTTAAGAAATGCAGACTATGATGCAACTACCACTACAGGAAAATTACATGACTCAAGTCACCACATAAAATAATTAATGCATAACTCCTAAAATGTAAATTAGGCATTCAAGTTTAAACCAGTGCTGTGCTAGAATCCAGGTGAACTGTATTGTAAACCAGCTTTGTGTTGTATTCAGGTCATGCTATCAGATGAGTGTTTTGGTGCCTGTCAATATCTGGCTTGTTTTAGGAAGACCTACAGAGTATTTGAAGTTCTTGGTCATGTTGTAATGGGACACTGATCCTTATTACACCTGAAAACATTGATCTTCAGAAGAGGTTCTCTCAGACAGTCCTGTGGAAGAAACAATTTCTTGTTGTTATAGTTGGCTACTCTTGTCCACTAGGGCACAAAAAAATACATGACTGTAAATCAAGAGCTTTGGACTGTGCACAGTCCTGTGATTGCTGTAGTTAATGGATATTGTTCTGGTGTACTTTGTTTTCCATCTTCCCTCCTGGGTTATTTAGGGGTTGAGTGCTTTTATTCCTGTTTCTGTGGTGAGCATTCTCTTGTGCTGTCTGTGTAGGTAGGCACATTCACCTCCTGACACTTTAGGGGTGTTTCATTATCTGATGTTCACTGTCTTTTCACACTCCCAGCGCCTGTCAGACACACCTTGTACTAGGAAGGAATAGTGTAAAGGATATACTTGACTCTGCACTTGTTTTGGCTCCTGCTTGTGCCCTGTCACTGACAAGCAATTATACCTGTGCATCTGCTACAGCATCCCCGTGGCATAAAAACTGATTGAGCTGTGCTCCTCTTTCTCTACATAAATACAATAAATATAATAAATACCAAGTATTCTTACCACAGAAGTTTCCACAAGTGCCAGGGCCTGTAGAAAGTGTTAAAGAGCTCAGACTGGGGACAATTAGCAGAGAATGTGAATGTGTGGTTCCAGTTCTGTGCTCTGAGCTCTGCATACCTCAAGAGTGAATTGCTGCTTACTGCAGGAACTGTGATACTGCAGAAGCTGCTGAAAGCACCCCTTCAGGCAGTGTCTGTGAGAAATGCTGGTAAGTGATGGAGTAAATCAAAAGGATTTTATTTTTGAAACTACTATAGAGTAGCCATTAGCAGATGACCTCTGTAAAATCTGATGGGGTGATCTGTGCCCAGTTTACAACTGTTTAGGAAGAGAGGGCTGAAAGTCACCAAACTGTTTGTTAGGTACCTCCAACTTCCAGGCAGCTGAGAAGAAAACCAATGGAAAGAGATTCTGATACTCCTAAAGTGAGAGGAATGCTAAATGACATAGTGAGAGCTGAATAAATTGATTCTGAAACTAACATGTTGGGTAGCTCAAGCGTTTGAAATTAGTAAAGAAACTTGGGTATTTGGATAACACCCGTAGAGGAGAGCCTGTAATGAATGTAGTTACTCTGAGCAGCTCTTGTAACGCAAGCTAGCAGAGGGATACCATGTGGGTTTTCTGTGTTGTATATGGGATATTTGGCCCTCTTACCCATACTACAACTCTGAATGAGAATTCGAGTGTTGTTCTGCATGTCTGTGTAACAAGACACTCACAGGCCCTTGTATTTAAAGGCAGAATTATTATTTTGAACCAGTCTGGAAGATTGAAATCCATAAAAGCCATTAGAATGATTATCATCCTGTAACACTGTCAAAAATCATGTTAATTGGTGAGCACATCCTCTGCTAACAGCTTTTCTCTTTAATTGAATTTTTGCCAAATCGGTGTCATTGAGATTCTCTAATGGACATTTTTGCTCCTAGGGTGTTTTTTGCTTAGATGTATGGAATAGGACTGTGTTTTATTGTGTGTTATTTGTCTGTTTCAGAAAGAATTGAAGTTTTCCGGTGATTAGCATGGCTGCTGGTAGCAACTGAGAAACCGATACCCAGAAATTTGTCATGAATGGTGTTACTCCTCTGATATCAATTTCTGCTAGTGTCTGGGATGCTCTTGGTTGTTTCACCACTGCTGGCTTCTTCCCATTTATTTTATTTTTTCCTTTTATTCTGCAGTTTGGGGCAGAAATGGGTAAGGAAGGTCATCAGTTGCCCAGCTGTGCCTTCCCTCTTTGGATTGCAACTACAAGAGGTGTTACTCAGGCAAATACCTCATAATCCTTAGATTAAATTTGATGCCTCTCCAGCTGCTGGGTTTTGTTTGTTTGGTGTTTTGTGTGATGGTTTTTATAGGTTTTTTCTTTGATTTTTTTTTTTTTCTGATTGTTCTTTAAGTGGGTTATCCTATCAACCTTTTGCAGGAACATCCCAAAGGCATAGATTTTGGGCTAGCTGGAGCACATTCTGTCACAACTTTCCTTATCAAGATTTTTTCCCCGACTTTGAAGGGGTTTTGGCCATACTTTTGAGAACTGATTTACTCTGTGGGTCCTTTGTGCAATGATCTGGATGTACAGCATCTCCCTGTCTGTGGTTCATAGCCTTGGCTGGAAATGCTGTTATCTAATACAACTTTTTGCTTCTAATGAGCAAAAAAAAAAGGAGGATCTCTGGAATACTTTGCATTTTCCTTCATTTCAGGCAGATTTTCCTAAAAGCCTCTGGAAATCATGACTCTCACTGAATGGATTTACTGTGTAGATCAATGCCATTAGATACAGAAGGTCTATTTTCACTTGCCAGGTAGCTCTTGCATTTGTTTGTTTGTTGGTTCATTTATATAAATTCCAGGAGTGAGAATTGATTACCCCTTCAGGATAGACTACATATGGACATGGAGGGACAATTGATGGTTGTAGTGGTAAATGTCTGTCATTTTAATTTCAGTATTTGCAAAAAAACCCTGCAATATCTAGAGCTGTATGGCCTGGAGAAGAATATGCTCTCGGATAAAAGATGTGGAAATTATTTTTGTTGGTATTTTAGTCCCTTGTTTGAAACAGATACAGAGAAAGAAGTATACGGACTTTCAGGAAATAAAACTTGAAATTTATTCTGTTTTGATCTTGCAGGTTATGTAGCTATTTAATTTTTGTAATTGTGAATCAGATAGTTAGATGATAATTATTTTGTAAAATTTTATAATTTTTTTCTCTTCTGGTCGATGTCAATGCCTTTAGTTGTAGACTTTTGAGCTAGAAGTAGCACTATGTGACCTCATGTAGTAAATCTTGCATATCTTTTAAAACTGGGCATAGAGTCTTTTTTAAACAGGCCAATTTAACATTAATTTTAATGTCTGTCAGTTTAATTATAGTGAAACCCAGCTCTATGCTATTACAGATTGTCCCTTTTCAGAACCTCTGTAAATTAATTTTGGGATTTTTTTTTTTTGTTCTTCTATTGGTTTGAACTTCCCTAATTATTTGTTCTGCCTGAGAGAGAACCCATAGGTGCTTTCTGAAATTTAAAATGAAATAACAGCTTTGGAAAGTTTCTGAAAAGCAGAATTTCATGCCTGTTTACATAAATAAATGCCACCACATGGCTTTTATTAAAGCACTCTCTGTAGCTGTAATGCGTTCACCATGCAGATGTTCACTCTCCAAAACCGTGCTGATTTTTCCTCTTTGTTTTTGTTAAGGTAAATGCAGCCAGCTTTCCTTGCTGATAAGTGTTTTCCTGCACGGTTAGTGGGATGTCAATGCTGTTGTATCCACTGCTGGTGCCATCTTTATGGTAACTTGACATTTGTGTGAGGGATGCCCCTTGCACTGGTAAATAAGGCCATACTCCTGAATGGGAAATAAGGTGGCTGGATTCCTGTTGTTGAATAAATGTGTGTGTTTATTATATATGAATCACAAAGCATAAATTATTATTTTTCCTTTTACTGAGTACTTCAGGAAGGAAAAATACACATTCCTATACACAACTGTATACTGGGATAAAACATTTGCGCAGAAAACAGTAGACTTAAATGAAAAGGCTGTGAAACTGCCTAAAAAGGCTTTGAAATATCTTTTTAGACTCTACGTATTTTTTTCTGAAGTTGTTTTTAAGGCTAAAAAGTAGTTTCAACTATCCAAACTAATGTAATGCTAACTTTTACACTTTTTTTAGTGCAAACTAGCTAATTACTCAGCAGAAGAGTTAAAATAGCTCTTATCTATTCATTTTAGCTCAGTCTTTAAGTGACTGAACTAAATGAATGAAATGAACCAGTTGGTGTAACATGCTACTTTCTTTAAGCACTCCCTGATCTTGATTTAATTGTATAATTAAGCAATGATTTTCATTATAATGATGATAAAATATAAATATTGTAAGTTCTACTAACTGTTCTACAAGTATAATTTTGCTGTGTGACAAGCTGGTGTTTTGTAACAAGAAAGAATTTGTGTTTATTGTAGTAAATAAGAACATTTCCGACAGCAAGAGAGCTGTGCTGTGTTAGTGGAAGTTGCACCAGTGTCTTTTAGCCAGTGCTGAAGGAACTGTGAAGGAGCCCAGATCTTCAGAGTAACTGCATCAAACAAACTGCTCTGAGTCATTGACTCCCTGCTGCACACTGCTCTCTCACTTCAGAGCTGATGAAATAGGTGTCAAACCTAGCGCTGAGAACGTGCTGGGTACCGCCAGTGACACATCCAAGCTGTGCTTGGAAGGTGATGGGATTGTATCTTTTGCTGCCCGTTGCTCTGTGTTGTTTCAGTTGCTGTTACATATGTTAAAGATTCTTTTTAGTCTTGTCTTTGTTACTCCTAAACCATTTCTGTCGAGCTGCAGATCAGCTTTCCTTTACCTGGTTATTGGAGGTTCCTGTGGCCAGCGCTGGGTCTGTGCCACATTTCCTGTGACTCTGTGCCTGTGGTCCCCTGCCCCACCCCACTCCCAGTCTCGAGGCCTCAGCCTCAGGATTGTCTTTCTCACCTTGCTGGTTCAACCATTGCTGTGTGAAAAGGACCCTCAAGAGCAGGGTCTCTCTTGCAGGGTGTTAGGGCACTGTCTGAGCTGTTAGACCTGCTCCCGAGATGGGTTTGCTTGTAAGCTGAGCAGGGCTCAGGGTTTCCCATCCATGCAGGATCATATGGGGAATTCATCCTGGCAGAGGGACAGGTCTGTGTGTTTGAGTGCAGGTCTGCATAACTTTCAGTTGCCTTGAAAGGCAGGTCCGAGATGCAAATCTGTGTGAGGAAAACCATGGTGAGTGCTCTGCAAGCACAGATTTTCTGGTGGAGGCAGAGAAATGAGGTGTGTGCTGTAGCAATGGTAGCACTAATCATAAAGGAGGTATATTTACATCTGTTAGAGTTGTGTGCTTGGTGGTTTTGTCATCAATCTGTGAACAGCATGAATGATTTCTTTAAAGACCTCTAAGACAAATTGGAGAACTTCTAGCAGCTGAGTGTCCCTCAACTTTTATCTCTACAAAAGGTTTGCAAGTTTACTGGCAATTAAAGTTATACAAAAAATTTTTTTGAATGCACCTGTTATTGGCAGACTTTTGACTGTTTTGCTGGTAATGTTTTGTGAGAGCCTGCATGACCCTTCTATTAAGCAACTACCTGTGTTCAATAGCCAAAGTGATTTTGAATGTTTCACAGCAGGTGAAATGATTTAACCCCGAGCAGAGTAATTGCCTTTCTTAAAAAGGGCACATACATTTTCCTGTGGACTTTTTTTTGCCAAATATAATTATGGCTGTTAAAACGCAAAACAATTTTTAAATTATTTTTTTAAATGAAATTACATTCCTGGAATGTTCAACTAAAAGAATGCAGTGATTCTTTTGAGTATAATAAGTCAGTGTGTAAATGGCATTCACACTCAAGAAAAAGGCAAATCTGAATGTGTATGGCTGTAACAGTTTTTTCCTCTAGTCGCTTTCATGTTATCAAGCATCTGATGAAGACTTAATTGTTGGAGTCCTTTTAAAAAACAATTGTTCTGCCTTGCTTACCATCCCTCCATCTGCAAGAGGGCCCTGAGCAATCACTTCTATGACCTGAACATTTTCTTGCACACACAGGCAAAACAAGAAGTAGCACTGAAGTCTGTTAGCATTTATGGAAACACTTGTCACCAGAGACAACTTGGAGGGTGACATAACTCTTAAATGCAGCCTGCTGGGAAATTACACAAGCTGGGCAAACCCCAACTCGGACAGGATTTCAGCAAAGCTCTGGAAAAGCAGTGTGTATATGGAGTTCTGAGTTGTGTTGGCTTGTGACTGAGCTCAGCTAAAAGCTTGCTTTTTTTTGTTTTTTTTTTTTTTTTTTTTTTTTTTGTTTTTGAGATTAGCT
>JAWWMU010000036.1:5056594-5077209 GCA_035048155.1 Cinnycerthia olivascens | reverse complement strand
GAAAAGTTTGTTTTTTTTTTTTTTTTTTTTTTTTTTTTTTTTTTTTGTTTTTGAGATTAGCTTTTCCACAATTGAGTTTCCCTCTTAGCTTTCTCTGACCAGTTCTACTGTTCTTAGTGCCTGTGCCAATATATGAGCCACTGGAGAGAGGTGTCATTTGTGATGGTTTTTTTCTGAGGTTGAGCCACTCTAACTTAGAAACCAGTAAGTGAAAAGTGAGTTCAAGATATGGACAGTAAAGAATGCACCATTTTGGAAGAGGTCATAAATTCACAGCCACCACCTGTCCTTCTGCAGCCCTTGAGCCAGTAAATATTGCAAACATAGCATAACTTACAAGAGGCAGAACACAGAGATTGGATCTTTTATATATAATTCTGAGTTTAAAAAGGTAATTAGATATATCTTAAAAGGCAGTAAATTTTCAAAGACTAGTGATTTAAGTACAGGAGAAGGAAAAAAATCTCAAAGATATTTTTGTATCTTTTAGGCTTTTCTCATAAATCCTACAGACTGCTCACCCAAATATATCTGCAGACTGGTGATTTGTAGTTATTCCAATGATAGTGCAATGTCTCATTTATCAAAATCATATGATACATTTTACACCACTTTTTGTGTCTGTGTGTTTCTTGTACTTTAGGGTTTGGCATGACTGAGACTGAACAGTGTCCAGCCTCTGTCACCTGCTTTTGCTATCATGGTGCACTGCTACTGTCAAGGTTAATGTAAAAGCCTGATGTGTCATGGTGCTACATATCCACCATGGTGATGGTCATGATACATATCTGATGACTTCCAAACAATCCAAAAACGATAACAAGGGTCTTCAATGAAATCATGATAAGTGGGAGCAGACAATCCTAAATGCATTTCAAAAAACCTAAGGAATCTTAGTATGTTTAGGATGAAAAAAGCAAGGAAAGAAAAATGTGCTTTTGAGAAGGATGTCTCTAGTTGATGAGTTATCTTTGTGAGCTCAACAGAACAGTTATCCTCCCAGCCCCCAGAAAATCACCACTTCTGCTGTTTCTACCTTGCAATGTTAAATAAGTGCAGATCTAAAAAGTGTGAACTATTCATAGCTGGGCAAATACTCCTGGGTTTTTTTTCAGAGCTACGTCAAAACTAAAAGTGTTGAAGATGTAAAGGGTTTGTTTGTTCTTTTTAATGAAATATAAAATTAAGGAGAAGTTTGGTTTTTTAGGCTAAGAACTTTCTTTTAACCTGACCTACCTGCCAGAAAGTAACCCCCTCTCTGGTAGTCGATTTGTTTGGGCAGGTTTTAAAGTGTGCAGAGAGACCAATTAAGAAAGGTATTTCAGAGCATGAAATGGTTATTTAATCTGAAATATGTCATAAGAATGTGTCATATTGCCAAAGCTGGTAGGCTGAGAATTTGTACCCTCACACGTGTGAAAGGATTGTCCTTTGCTGTTCCTTAGAACAGATGAACATCAATGTAGTTCAGTTGGTTTTTCCATTTCTCTGCTCTTCTTTAGGAGTTTTATATTATTCCTTGGGAACACTTTTCTTGAGCAACTAAATACTGTATTCTCAATAGCTGCAATTTTCTGTGGTTTTAGGGGTCTTATCTTGCATTTCTTGTTTGACACAACTGCTTGACTGTCTGGACTTTATTTCACACACAATTCTAACTTTTCTAAATTCACCATCCTCCAAGCATTTGGCCTCTTCAGACCAGATTTTTTACCATGACCAGGCTTCAAAGTGCTAATGTTTCTAGCCCATATAGTTGGCAATAAGAAAATGATGTTTTTCTAGTTACTAATTTAAAAGGATTTCCCATGAAACAGCATTTCAAATATTTACCAAGTCTTAAATAATGAATAGGGGGTTTAGGGGTTCTTTTGTTCATGTAGGGGATAATGAAAACAACAAAGCTTAGTGGAATCTGCATGAAAGTCACACCTTTTTAGTCTGGAGAGAGATTTCTAGCTAGATTTGTCTGAGTCTCATTTAAATCGGCATGTCTTCAGCTTCATGAGTGTGGGGGTTTTGATAATTGCTTTGTTAGTCCTCTGACACTGAGTGACAGTACTTTTCAGTGCTTGACAGCCAAATCCATTGGCACACGACAGTCCTCATACACAGTGAGGTGTTTTCTCTCTGCCTGGTGACAGTAAGAGCTTTCAAGTTGACAGAGGGGGGCTAAGATGTCTTCACAAGTGAGAAGAAAGCTGAGAGAGGATGAGGAAGTTCTCTGTCAAAATAAAAGCATTCATTTAGTTCATACATCCAGCAGAATGAAATAAAGGGAAGATCTGATAGCTACGTGTTAAGACATAATTTTATTTATGTATTGCTTATAGAAAAAATTATCACTTAAGTTATTATCAGGGTCCTCATGACTAGAAAATTTTTGCAGTAAGTGTAACAAATATTTCTTTTTCAGTGAGGTGATGAGTGGTTTGATGTACAAAGAGAATATTTACATGTAAAGAATATTGCTGTACCCTCTGACAACTCATCTGTTAATTATTTTTTCTCAAGAAATAATTAGTATAGAATGTGTTTATTTAGGAGGGCTTTTTTGTGTCATTTTATTTTGTTTTAAAATTTAAATCAAGATGAATTTGAGAGTTTTATACAGTTTACAATAACTCATGTAATTTGCTTCTTTCATTTTAATTGCTGTGGATGCTTTCCCACTATAAAATAATGGTTTGATTAGTCAAAATTTCCATAATAAATTCAAGACATTCTTAGAAATTGAGTGCACAGGAGGTCAAAGAATGCCTGCACTGATGCTGTGCTTGCTATATCTGTGAGGGCAATAGTTTTAACTGGTAATATTGACTCCTTTGGGGAAGGAGGGAGGACCAAAACAGCAAAAACCCAAACAAAGCCCTTGCTGAGCTCAGTCAGTTGGCAGTTAATTACCCATCAGGAAAAACTGGGAGTGAATAAGATGAGTGGTTTATGTGATTAAAGGCAGTTAGGTTATTATGGATGGATGTTGCTGATTGCTGGCAATTTGTTTGTGCCTGGATCTTCTGCATGGATATTCCTGAGAATTTCCCCACTCTGGTGTCTTTGCAACTGGATTCCGTTGTTGCAAGATTCCATTTGCATTTTCCCTCATGTTCATGGTTGTTCCCTCTTCCTGCCAACATGCAAGGATTTAGGTGTTTGGGAGGCTGCAGCTTCAGTTATTGCTGTGCTCCAGGACCCAAGGATAGTTGCCAGGTTCTGTCTGCATGTGGTGGTTCCCTCACAGCTGCCCCTGGCCGTGTGCCTTTCAGGAGGCACTCCTGGAACTGGTGCCCTTGGAATGAGCCAAAGCCAGGGCAGTGGGGTCCTCTGCTCCAGAGTTAACTCATGGAGTGCTGGGCACAGGCAAGGAGAGGTTACAAGGACACCTCACCACAACTGTTGGTGCACCACTTCATGTCCTTTTACTTCTGTTGAAGATGTCTCAGAAAAAAAAGCCTACGTGTTTTTAGCATGTGTAATGCATCAGTTTTACACATGTAACATAAATTAATGCTCTTCTGAAATTAGTTTCATATTCAATCTATTTGTGTACTTATGATAAGGCCTGGTAGCATTGACTTTTTTTCTTTTGAACTTGAGTGCTATTTTTCTCACAGGATATAGGCTTCAAATAATTTTGGGGTCATTCACCTTCATGATATTTTACAGCTCTGAATTTCATACTGCAGCTCTTAATACACCTGTATCAGTTGTGCAGGAAATCTTCTATTGGTGAGCAGTTTAAAATCGGGTTTTCTTTTTGTCTGTTTTGTTAAACCTGTTCTGGGCTAGTTAATACCAATCTTAACTTGACTTTGAAAGCCTAGTCCATCCCAAGAAAATAATGGGTGACTCGAAAACGGAAATTTAGAAGATATGATTCTGTAAGTGCTCAGTGTTTTACTATTTTGAAACACTTGAAAACTTTGAAGAGCACGTGGGCATCACATTTATCACTTTTTACGCCATATTCCAACTTAAATACTTGTTTTTCACATTTGTATCCATTTTGTTGCCTCTCAACCCATGATTCCCACTTTTCCTTTTATTTCCTGTTTTATTTCTAGTTTAGTTAAGTCTCACATGTTGTTCTGTCAGTTGTAGTTATTTTCAATAACACAATAGTTGTTCCTGAAAATAGTGGAAATGCTACCTTCTGAATGTTATCAGAGCATGACCTGGTATTTTAAACAGATCATATTGAAGAGAACCTAAACCAGTTTATACTGATTCAGAAGGCAGGAATAACGCATTTTAGAGACTGTCACAGGGATACCTTTAGTAAATGTACAACTTTTCCTTGCTGCTTTAAAAAAAATAAATCTTTGCATGATGTTAGCCCACAAGTTTAAAAAAGGCCTAATTTTTGTTATTGCTCTCAATTATGTAATTAAGCCTTCAGACTGAATCATTTTAAATTGTGTTTTTTTGGTGATTTAATATTCTGTAGAGTTTCTGTTGGTTCCCAAGACATCTTCAGTGGAAACATAACATTTCTTAAGACTGAATGAAAATCTCTTGGAATGGTGCAGTCTTTTCAGGTGATGTGCTCAGGTCTTTCTGAAAACAGTAAGTTGATGAGTGGGTTTTAAAAGTGCTGTTGTGCAAGCTGATTATTCTTCACCTTCTGAGGCTTTTTTGGGTTCCATTACAAGCACATGGGATTCTGTGGAAATGTGTGATTTCCTCAGAGCCACTTTAAAGAAATTGCCTCATTCTTATCTCTCTTTTGTTTTTATTAACTACATAACACTGATATAAAAATTTTGAGCCTCAACATGTCCAACACATTCTATCTTTGACAGTGCAGTTTATTTTTAATTGCATTTTAAGAAAGAAATGGCCCTAAAGCATTCAGCCTTATGCATTATATCAATTATCTTGGTGGAAGAAACACATAAAATATATTTAATTATAGGTCATAACCCAGCAAATCATAAAAATCCTGTTCTGAAGTAAATTGTTGCCACTAATTAGCTTTCCTGTTTGCCAATGCTAAAATAAATTCAATTCATGTCTTGCTAATATTGGTTATTTTAGAGAACCCAAAAGCCATAAAATAGTGATGTGTCCAGTCATTAAGTAGTTTGCTAATATTCAAGAATATATAAATGGAAATCTGTGTTTAATAGCTTTAAATACACTATGATGAGGGTTATTGTATTTTACTTTAATTGAAATAATTTTTAACTTCTCTTAATCCAACAAGAAATGTGCTGTTTTAAGTTCTGATTTTGAGTTAGATCTTTTTGTTGGGCTGGTTTCTTCTGTTTTTTTTTCCAGTAAAAGTACTTCCAAGTCACTTACATACTGTTGTGTGAGTTTGAATAACAAAACTGAGATATTTAATGGAATGAAAGTGTTCTTTGTTAGACGTGAGACCTTTGGCGTGTTGAATCACAAGAGTCCAAAGCACAAGAAATGAACTGAATTTGCACCACATATCAATGGTTTGGCATACAGTGTGGAGAAAATCCTGACTGCTGTCCATGGAGTTTCACTCACTCCAGTATTTTTATTTGCAGAAAAACTTTTGGAAGTGCTGAACTATCTTACTACCTAATTACTATCTAATTCACATAAATTTATAAGATTATGTAGGAGTTTATTGCTTGTTTAACTAGCAAAAAGAACATAGCATCGAGGGATGTTGTCACATTAATAATCATTATATAATTTTTAAAAAGTGACAAATCAGCCCTCTTTTTCTCTCCCCATCCTTCATGTCAAATAGCAATCAGAATAGAGTGAAGCATAAATTTTTATTTTTTTTTAACTTTTTATGCTGTTAAAGCTAGAAACAAGAAAGAGGATGAGAAATTGAATCAATTGCTACTATGAAGTAAAATGCAGCACAGTTATGCCAAAGGGAAATGATAAACAACATTTTAGGCTAGGCAATAGGTAACATCATTTTTATTGTTAAATACTAAAAGAATTTTAATCAGAGGAAATGAGAAGTGGGCTCTGTGGTAGGACAAGATGAGGATGTGAGTGGAGGCAATGGGACTGACTTAAAAGTTATGCAGGAAGTTCCTTCACATCTGTTGTGTTATGGAACACCCTTTTCAAATTTGTGTATATTCTTTAAAGTGCACTAATGTACATCCTGTAGTACACTCCTCATTTCTTATTTTCTGAGGGCTGTTGGAGCTGTAAGCTCTATGAATCAGCTGAGCAACAGGTATAACAGAAATAAAGCAATCCCTAAGTCACTGCATAATAAAATCAAGCCCAGTGTAGCCTGAGGCACAATGATAATGTTATACCAGGTATAGTTCTCAGAAAGGAGGAATTTTCTTTAGCCTATTAAAACATGAATGGATAACTAATCCTTTTCAATATCTGAGTGTCAGTAAATTCTTCCTATCAGTTTCTCATTTTGCACTTTTTAATTTTTATTGGTGTTGCTGCAGATTCACATGGATTTATTTCAGATTTTTCTACTCTGTAAGTTCCATAGGATCCATTGAATCCACCTTGTCTATTGAAACCTCTGTGGAGTTTGATGGTGACATCTTAAGTAGCAGAAAGTCCCATCAGAATTGATGAATGAAAACATGAGAGGGGAAAAAAATACAAACAAAACAAAAAAAACAAACCCCATGTGAAATAATATCTCATGTAAAAAGCTTATAATAGGAATGAAATTAGCATTCAGGTTTACTTCTGCAGTCTGTGATTGCCATCCAGGTTTGTTCCTCAGCACTATTGGCTCTCTGTACAATTTATAAGGCCACATCTAATGATGATTTGGAATATTCTATGGTGTCGTTTTAAAAATTACTCAAGGTAGCCCAACTGCAATACTCCTGAAGTTGAAATGAGGTCTTGGGGATTTTTTTCTTTGCAAAGTGGCTCGGTTTGTTGGTTCTGAATAATTTTATAAGATGACTTTATAATGTTGAAGTCTGGGTTTGAAAGTAATCTTGGTTTGATTCTGAAATTTACTTTAGTGTTTACTCTGAGGGGTAGCCTTTTGTTACTAGTCAGTATGCATTTGGTGTTCTGAACTGTCTTGAAAATCCACACTTGGCTTTTGTGCGTGGATAAATTATTTTAAAAACTGTACTTGAATGTATTTTTTGTGTGTGAAGGTGGTTTTGCTTGGGTTTTTATTTTACTCCTTTTTTTCTTTTTTTTGGTATTTTTTTATGTGTTTTACCTCAGCATCTTTGATATTTCATAGTGCTTTCTTGAAGCCGAGTGATTCCTTTTCTCAACTACATATAATACATATAACCTGGAGTTTATCTTGCTATGGCAGCAGGTATAGTGAGGGGAAGTTGTCCATTGCTCTATCTCCCAGTCCCATCTGGAATACACAAGATAAAATCTTCATCTGCCAGTGCTCTGAAAGGGACAAAGAAAAGTTTTTCAGAGATCCCAACTAAACGTCCCACAGAAAAGTGCTGTACAAATCTCTCTTGCCCTTGAACAATTGATACTGCAGTGGCCAAACATTGCTGAACCTGGAATTTGATTCCAATTTTGTCTTGTTGTTGTCTATCAGAAGCATACAGATATTGTTGTGACTAAGAGGCCTGAAAAACTTGCACCGGGGAGGTTGATTACAGAATAGAACCTGGAGGAGAATCTAAACATTTTTTTTCTCCTAATGGCACAACAGATGAGTTCAGTGTCTCTTCAGGAAAATAAATGAAGATGAGAAAGTTCAGGATGAGAAATTCCAGGGCAGTGCACATGAAGTGCAAAACTAGCCCTTACAGGGTTACAGCTACTTTCTTAGGAAGGAAATCTGTGTTAATCCACATAGGAGATCCAATACTGAGGGACTGGAAGGAGCAGAAACAGGTCAGAGAGACATCACCATCTTCAATATGGATCAAAAACTGGAGATGTGATTAGTACTCTCCAAGTAACTTCGGGGATTTGATGTCCAGAGAGGTGCTGTCACCTTGAAGACAACGAGTTCATAGTTCAAAGAGTCAATCAGCAATCTGAATGCAGAGTTTCTGAGAGAGCCAAAATAACACCAGGGTGATGTTACATGGAGCTATATTTCCACGAGGAAATGATGGGAACAAGTTAGATCATACAGCACCTCATGCTGAATGAAGCAGTAACGGTGCAAGGTGGGGCTGGGACTCACCAGGGAGAACCTGCAATTGTACAGAAGAGCGGAGGAGAAAGCACGGCAACAGATACATATATATAAGTTATTTAAGATGTTAATTGCATTTTTAATAGGTAAGGGAAATTGAGTATGATTGATATGGAAGATAAAGCAAGGAAGCGTGGATAAGCGATCCCGTTAAGTCGGTGGGTAATGGTAATGAAGGCAGGAAGGGGTGGTCTTTTGAGAGGGAGGGCTAGATTCAAACCTTTTGTAGGCAATTATGAACTTGTTAAACTTGGAATTGAATTTGTAAGTTTGAGTTAAATACAAGAATAAAAAAATATTGTCGGTGGCCCCATTATGTAGCTAGGCTAAGTGATGAATTTGGCCAAGAAATGAAAGTGGTACTCTGTCCTAAATTCATGAACTTGGCCGACTACTGCCTCCCTAAAATTAACTCCAGCTTTCCCTGTTAAATTGGCTCAAGATTACTATTACAGGCAATAAATGATAATACATGAGGTCTGAAAACCAACAAGATCTATAAGGCTATTTTTCATATTGTGTAGTGTACATTTGAAATTTCTCTCATGCTGTTTTCTTTCATGTAGCAAGGACAAACACTCCTTTACACTGCAGACTACATGGTGCAGTAAAATAGTTTCTTGTTCCCAAGTCTTTGGAGAAAAAGACCAGTTTCTTGCTAGAGTTGTTTGATGGAGTATTATAGGAAAAAAGCCCCATGTAATTGTATCAATTGTTTTACTCACAGGCAACACAGATAAATGGAAACTACTGGAAAAGACTGTCCCATGGTAGGTTGTTGATTTGTAGATTTGTTTTTTGTTTATTTTTTTCCCCTCTGGAATAAATGAAAGCAAATTAAGGACTAATTTAGGATAGGACTAAAATCACTTAAAATAAAAGAGGGTGCACACGCTCTGAGACCATCTCAGTAACATACTCCAGCTATAAATCAATCAATTATTTAAGAAAAATATTATTAGAAAGGCAAAACGAGAAAAGTACAGCCTTACTCTACATGAACATTTAGTGCTGATGTTAGAATATTAGTAACAGGATACTGCCAGACATTTGAAAACTCCACATCTGAGACAATATGCAACCATTTTGTTTTGCAGGTTTATGTGCTTAAAGCACATGAGAAGTTGAGCTAAATATTGATAGGATTCCAAATTTAAAGTCTCAAGGGAATTGAAAATGATAAAATTTGCTAGGCATGATAGATAAGTATTTTAGAATGCTGTGAAACTAGGAATTTTCAGATCTGGTGCAAGTGTCCTTCAGAGAAAATAAATGCTGATTTTAGAGTAATAACCAAATATAACTTGAATCAAATGAGAAAAAGCGTTAGTTTTACTGAAGTCTTCAAATGGTTGCTTAATGACAATAACTGCATGAGTTTCCAGCCCATAATCCAGGTTATGTAATGTACTGAAGATTTTCTGAGTTCTCTAAATGTATTTGTTACTACTGTTTATCCTCAGATTCATATCCAGCGTGGGCTGCAGCAAATCAGTCAATTAGGAGTGGTAGGTGGGGAGATGTCTCGGGGATTAAGGCACTCAGATATCTATTTGTTAATCAGACAAATAAATAAAGGCAGTTGCCAGGATCTGTGGTTACCTAGATACCATGGTCACTGCGATTCAGAAGCTTTTGATCTTTTATCACTCCACAGAAGATTTTCTTCTGAGTCTGGAAATATCTGTTTTTCCCTTTAAATGCTTCATTTTCTTTTCTGATAAGAATTACAGAAAATAATAACTTATTATATTTGCGTATGTGTATGAACACTTTAGTCATTAAAAGAGTTTTTTTTGGAGAATTTCACAGGTCTTCTATTATTTTCTTAATCCCTGCTTGAAATGGGATTTTTGTCCAATAAGAATAAACTTCAGTAAAGCCTATATGTGAATTTGTACAGTACCACAATGTTAACCCTTTGGTGCTTCCCATTGAAATAGCACTGTAATGTATCTAGCAAGAAGCTGTGATTATTGCATATGCAGAATAAGCAGAAAAATTTGACGCAAACTTAAAAGATACAGCTATGTTTTCTATAGGAAGTTTGTTCTCACTGACTGCAAAGAATACAAGAATTAGAGATGAAGTAATATAAGAGGGATAAAAAGTTGCAAAAATCTGCTGGAAGATAATAAATACTGAAGTTAATATTGTTTATGCGCCTTGAGTCAGGTTGCCTTCTAAAAACGGCATGTCAGTTTTCTCTTAAATATTCAAGTGGTGTTTTAGCTCCTTGTCCCAAAATACATTATTATATCAAGTAGATTTATTTATATACAAACATTAAGGAAAAAAAAACCACATGGTTGAGTTGTTTTTTATCCTCTTAGCTGTAGATGCCAAGTTGAACAAGGCTTTACTATTGTGAGCTATCCTGTACCTTGTTTTGATATCCTGTATGGTTGAAACATTTAGATCCAGTCAGTGCCCTGACTGGGTTTTTGAATGTCATCACAAAGTGTTATACAGTTGCAAACCCTAATGGTGCTTCTCATATTTGATAGACTTACCTCTTTATATTATTGTTTTTTTTATTGTTCCTGGAACTGCCATTTCCATATGGGAGCCCAGGACACCATGGCCAGCAATAGTTAAACCAGTGACAACAGGAATTGTCTCCATCAATCAAAGCTAACAGGAATTTCTTCTTCTCTTTATTGAGACATTTTGTCTCAGGTTTACGTCTTCCACCAGGCAAAATAAAAGGGTGGTGTGAAAAAGGAAGCAATTCCAACATAGTTAAACTGATTTATGTGCTAGGAAGAAACTGCATTTCAAATGTAAGAATAGCTTTAAAAATAACCCAGTGAAGGTAACTGGGGAATCTCTTGAAGTAATTGTCTCTGAAAGCTCTAGCAATTAAATACTTCTGGATCAAAATATTGCTTGCAAAATATGACTAAATTCAGTATATGAACCAACATGTTCCAAGCTTTAATACAGTGAACTCTGTGTACATTTATTTTAGTAAACACTATTTGGTCATTCGAATTAACTAGAGCGAAAAACTTTTGTGTGATTGAGTAGAAGTTCCAGTCACCATTTTTAAGATAGTCAAGCATTCTGGAAAGGTATATTTTTTGGGGGAGGTGGACAAGACAGGTTGGACTTCTCACCAGCTTAGTTGTGAGTCTTTTATGTTAAATTCCAGAGATGTATTTTAAAAGTTGCTGATTTTGCATTTTAGCTAACTTGACAAAATTTCAATTTGAAGACTGTAACTGCATGATTCTCCTACTGTGGGGAAAAAGGCAGAATATGCCAGTGAACCTCCAGCTTGTGTTTGTTGGTTGGTATGGTTTGTGATCTATCAGCTTGCTGCAGTGAGATCTTCTTTACAAAAAACTTCCCTTGCTCTATTATTTTCCGCATTCCATAGGAAAATCATCAAATTCTGATAGGAATGTTAGGGAAGATCCTAAATAGGGCTCAAATAGTTCCTTAATTTTCACATATGTCAGGTAATAGTGCCTTGCAAAATTCTACCTGCAGAACTGTGCCAAGCATCATTTAGTTGTTAATTGGAGAGCATTAATGTCAAACTGTTCTTCATATTTCAACTTTTAAATTCTTTTGGCATCTGATTTGACATCTGATTTATCATCAGTTGTTCTCTGTGGCATGTGTGTACTTTGATATGTGATGACTGTGTTAAATCAGACCTGTTAACTTTAGCCCTAAGCACCACTTGCCTGTACTGTGCCATCTTGCAATCTTTTGTAAAGTTTATTTGGAGAACAGAGTATTTACAGAAATCTATGACTAATCTTTCCAATTTCAAAAGCCCATAATCTTCAGACTACTACTTTCCTTCTAGGCTTGTGTTTATTTCCTGGAAAGAGAGACTGGTGTGCAGGAGGAATGGATGGAAATGGGCTTGGTTGTCTTTAACATTCACTGGCCTTATTCACTCTGCACTCATCTAAAAAGCACAGGCCCTTCATTTGCTCAAAATTATCAAGTGTGAAATCATCATTCGATGGTTTTACACAATAAACATCTCAGCCAATGTTAGCTTTTCATATAGAATTAAGATTGGGGCAAAGAGTCTCGTACTTCATGAAGTACACTTCATAAGTCACGATCTTGTACTCTGCTGGGAGGTACACAATTATTACTGAATTATGAATAGAAAGTCTGGACCAAATGGAATGCACTGGGAAGTGTTTGCAGACATTAAAAATTTCATATTATTTAATGTAAGCTGAGAAACACCCCATAATTACTGGCAGGTGGCCTAGAATAGGACACTGAAATTTCCTATGTAATTTTAGATTGGTGATATATTATGTGTATCCAGTTTGATTTTAGCATCAAGTCATCACATAATTATATATAAAGATACTTTGCAAGATACCTGTTATTTCTTCAGGATCCATTACAGTCCATTAGACAAAATATCAGTTCTGGTTTTTAAACTATATATTATAATATAAGGATTTTTAAAATAAGGGTTGTTTACTCAATAGACTGTGAAGATTTTTTTTTTTAGAGCCACTGTAAATGCATATTTTCTTCCTAGTTGGAGAATTCTGAGGTAGTATAGTGGGTGTTGTGATGAATTGTTTCTATGTAACAAAAATGCAGTTTCTTTGGGGTTGGGAAGGCTCAGTTAATAGGGGATTTATCTTGACTTTTATCAATAAGTAAAATACAGAGCACCTGCAGCCATCTGCATGTGAAAGATTTCACTAAATGTAGTGAAATGAGTCATACTGAAAGTTGAGTGGGCACAGTAAAGTCCAACAAAAGATCAGGAAGATGATCAAAATAAACACGAAGTGAAAAAGTTTTTCAAGTGCTTGTAGCAAATCTAGGAATAAGTGACAAAAGATTTGTGCTGAGGTCATAGAACATGATATTACTGGATATGGCATCCCCTTTTTTATATGTGGTAATTTTATTCGCTGAGTGATTTGGAAAAGACTATGTTTTAACTTTAATGAGTCACTATGAAGTTGAAATTACTTGCCAACACATTCATGCGTTTCAGTTGTTTTTTACACTGCATTTTACATGAGGGGAAATTGCAGATAGTAAATGTCAAGGATTCATTCGGGGCATTACAATTTCAGAGACATGAAGCTAATACATATTTGTCTCATTACTGTCACCAGATTGAAGTTAGTCCATGGATGGCAAGAGCTCATAATTCATAGGAGACATAGTTACAAATGACCTGTGGGAGGTCACAGATATCACAACTTCCTAAATTCACATTACAAACGTGTTGTTAATAAGAAATGAGGTACATGTTGTTCATCATCTTTGACAAAGCCCGTTTGTACTGAGAAGAGGGTGAAGGGATTTTTTAACTTTTCAGTCTCAATTGATCACATCGTTGTAGATAATAATATATGAGAGAGGAAAGGCAGTGCCATCCTTTTAGTGATTTACTGAAGTCATCTGTGATCTTGCTGTATTAATACAGTTGATACACTGTACTTTATAATAGGCCTGCTGATATTTTACTCAAGTATCTGTATAGTGCTGAAGGGGAATGAGTATTGTATGGAGGCTTTTAAATACAATTTGTATGCAGAGATGTTTCATCTTCTTCCCTGGCTCCAAATGGCAGAGTAGAACTCACTGTAGCAATTCACAGTGGGCACATCTCAGCAACACAGTGTGTTGCTCTTCTGTTAGCTTAATCAAGTTAGCACAGGGAGACTGAAGAGCACTCTTAAGGTGCAGTTCTGTGTCTGAAATGAACTGGGCATGACTTTGACTGAGTTTGTCCACATAGCTGTTAAGTAAAGCTAAATGCTCTGCTTGTTTAGAATAGTCCATGAGGTGTAGGATGATATAACCTGGCTATATTTGCTTCACCTATTGAAACTATGTGGATTTAGGACTTATTTTTGATTATGATGGAGTATCCTGTGCTCTAGATTAAACATTCTGAAGCAGGTGGTTAAGTTGCTGTTTAATGTGTACATCTGCACCCTGGAACTGCTTGCCTGCCTATCGAATGGGGAGAGCTACAGTTAATGTATTAAATCATTTGCCTGACAACTGCGTTGTCTTTCTCTGTAATTCTAGGTGCAGTTTCAGGTGTCAGCTTTGATTCATAAAGCCACACATGGTTTGATTCATAAAGCCATAGAGGAGTGTCTGATAGACTGCTTCTCCTCCTGTTTGTGAGAAAGGTGTGACACTGGGCATTGACTCATCTCTTCAGTGACTTTGTGTGCAAAGGACTGTGAGTGCTGCTTGGTCGAGGGTGTCTAAGAAGCAAATACAAAGGAATACTACTCACTGACAGGTATCAAACAGGTGTTTTAGCTCATTAAAATATACTTCTCTGTTTGTCTGACTAAATGAATCCCAGTAGTTCAAAGAATCACAGAGGTCATTAAATGAGGAACAGTTGAGGACTGAAAAATACTTTCTGCACTTTTTCAGCAGCATGTTTTTGCTTCTCTGGTAATATACTCTGAAAGCATGTCTTCAATGTCAGATGTTTATATAAGCAGCTACAATGATTAGAAGTATTTTAGAGTCAAGTTTGTAGCTCTTTAAAACAGTTGTTGAAAACAAAACCCTGGAGAAAATTCATTCCATATACAAAGATTTGCTCCAGACATGGTAATGACTTGAATTGGCATTTCTGTCTGCTTACCAAGTTTTCAGCAAATGAAGAAAAAGGAGAGGGAGCATTGGAAAAAAGCATCACTGACAATTGGCAAGTAGATTGAGTAAAGAAAAACTGGGGAAAACTAAGAATATATGCTTTTTGAGTCTGAGAATGCACTAACTCGATTCTGAGATTGTACGTTGTGGAGTTATACAAATAGATTAGTTTCCTAAAAATGGGGGTTTTTACACATGATTTTCTAATTCTTGACAATAGGAAGAATGATTGGTGTGGGTTCCTAATAACTGGGAGGGGACAAAAGAAAACATTCCCCTTTTCAGAAGGCCAAGGAGGAGGATCTGGGGGGGCCTGGTGGGAGCAGCCACCAGTCTTGCAAGGCCTGATTGTCCTGGTCAGCCTGGTAGCTTTCTGAGGCTACTTGCTCTCATGAAGTTTTTCTGCTGCACCAAGACTTTTGACAAGGTGTATCCTCATAACCTTGATGAATAGCTATGGTTTGGATTAAGGAGTGCTAGGTATGTGGAAAACTGGCAGGACTTGTGGATACAGAGTTGGCAGCTGGTTGGTAGCAGCAGCATCTTGCAATAGTAGGGCCAGTGCTGATAAAAATCTTTATTAACAACTTGACTGATGTCAATGAACAGGGTACTCTGCCAGTCTGAGTGGGACTATATCCAGGATAATAGTTTCACCACAAAGCAATGCTGCTACTCTTAACGAGCATAGTGTGAAAGAAGCCTTGTGAAATTGAGAAACAGCCAATGCATCTGGGGTGGAGGAACAGCACACAGGAGCTGGGGCCAGCAGGGTCCCAAGGAGCTTTGCAGCAAAGGGCCCCTGGGGGTGTCCTGGTGGACAATTGAGCAAGACTCAGCAGTCTGCCTTTGTGGTTCTGTGCTGGGCTGTATTAACCGGGGGTGTGAATAACAGGGCTGGAAAAGAGACCTGTCAGCATCCAGGGTCCCCAGGTGTTCAGGGTGGGCTTCCCCAGAGCAAGAAAGAAATGAGTGTAGTGGCGGAAGTCTGACAGAGGCCTGAGAGCCACTTGAATG
The DNA here is from genome assembly GCA_035048155.1 of Cinnycerthia olivascens. Taxonomy (NCBI): domain Eukaryota; kingdom Metazoa; phylum Chordata; class Aves; order Passeriformes; family Certhiidae; genus Cinnycerthia; species Cinnycerthia olivascens. Next base: position 5,061,434 of record JAWWMU010000036.1, on the reverse strand, counting down.
TGGGCTGGAGCAAATCACTTCTTAGGAATGACTGTACATTTAGTCAATTGATTTACGGAGATATGAGGAGAGCTCTTATGCTCAAAAACTCCAAACAAACATTGAAAACCCAATTCAACCAAAAAAACAAAACCTCACACAAATAAAAAAGCCCACAACCAACATCCCCATAATTAAACAGGGAAAAAAAAAAACCCACGCAAAAACCCCTCCAAAAGAAAACATGCTTTGCTCCCCTCCCCAGATATGTCTAAATCCTCAGTCTCAAGGATAAGGACTTGGAATACTTATGAGGAAAGTGTGTCCATTACAAAAGTTTCTAAAGTAATTTGGGTCTTATTAAACTAGAGCACTTCTTTCCTTACAGATGGGAAAGGTGACCTTTAAAACAGACTTTAATCTATGATAACATATTGTATCTCTTTGTGCTTACATTGCAGTCGGGATTTTACAGCATATAACATTCTTTTCGTCACTTCATCTCTGTGAGTTAGCTAACTTTTGAAATTAAATATGAGCTAAACTGATCAGTAACTCTTCCAGATCTAAGTGTCTTGATTCAGAACTTTTTGTTTGGTACATGATTTGGTTTTGACTATGGAATTTTTTTTTTTTCAAGAAGCGGAAATAAGAGTCCTTGACTGTGTCTAATGACTTAACCATTTTGTGTAAAGAAAACGTTGAAATTTATATAAAAATACAAACTGCAACTATGAATTCCATGTACCTTAAAAAGCCAAGCAAATATAAAGATAAATGGCCTAATACCTGATAGAAGGATGACTGTCAAGAATGAAGTTCAGTGTCATCCTTTCTGTAATTAATTCTTCCTTGGGTTATAATGTTGCTTTCTGATGAAAGCTTGGACAGAAGATCAGTCATTCTAATTTTTCCTGGAAGGTGACACAATAACCATAGGGTGATAATAATATGTGATATACTGTAGTAAAGAAACGAGTTGTGTGGACAGAATTAGTATGATGTTTTCCCTCTCCTGTTGTCTGTGTGCTGTCTGTCCCTTATTGGAAGACAGAGTGGCCAATTTCCTAATTCAGGTGCACAGCTAAAAGTAGCTTTTCATGTGCTTATTTTGGAAAGTAAAAGACAGTGTTCTTTCAAACTATCAGTAGTTTGTTTCTGAGTGATATGCAAATGATCCCTGTGACACTTTTTAGGAAATAATTTTCCTGCCAACCAGGAAATTCCAGTCTGACATGTAGGCAACACACACTGTGCTACTTTTGCCAGTTTTGCATATAACTTGAGAACTCTGGAGTATTTTTATTGCTGAGGAAAGGTAATATTGGCCAATTCCTATTTCATTCACTCTTCTTTCTTGTTATAAGACCAGTTTCAGACTGATGAGTCACTATTCATTTTGTTTGAAGCTTTGCATGTAGATACTTTTTTACTATCTCATGTGTCAGCTAAAAATAACTCTCTTGCAGAAATGACAGAATAAATTTTATGAGGAAATAATAAAATCTACTGCTTTGAACATGTCACTTGAGGCAAAAACAGTTGCTTATGCTGGCTGGAATGTTACTCTGATGTTTTTAAATAACTTCATTAGTTAATAAAATTCAGTTTAATTATTTAAGTGACAAAAAAATGAGTTTGGTACTTGCATGTATCCACTGCTTACTCTTTTTAGACTATTCTTTATATTAGAGCTGTGAGCATTTACAAAACCCCATTTGGCTGGCAAAATATCTGTTTGTTTACAAAACTAGAAGCTTTTAGCCACTGCAAGTTTTTCAATGTTCCCTGCTGGGATCCCAAGCTAACATCTTTTTGCCAGCAGGCACCACTTTCAGTTCATGGGAACCTGCTGTCACCAAAAGAGATTTTTCCTCAGGTGTCTTGCCTTTTTATTGCAGCACCTGAGGAGACTGGTCCTTAGGAGAATCCCACTTCTTTGTCTTTCTGAAAAGCAGTCTGATATTCGCTGTGCACATTTTTTGCTTGGACTGACATCTTTCTGTCATAGTAGCCTAGAATTGTTTAGGTGGAAGAAAAGTTTGAGATCTTTTAGCCCAGCTGCTAACTCAGCATTGCCAAGTCAACACTAAACTACATCCCCAGGTGCCACATCTACACATCCTTTAAACACCTTCAGGGGTGCTGACTCCACCACTTTCCTGGGCAGCCTGTTCCAATGCCTGACCACCCTTTTTGTGAAGTTTCTCCTAATATCCAACCTAAACCTCCCCTGGTGCAACTAGAGACCATTTGCTCTGGTCCTGTCTGTTGTTACTTTCTTTCTGATCTGGTTACAGTGACCTGTCAAATACCTGTCATTGCTGGCCCAGTCTTGATAGAAGACAGATTCTGGTCTCTTTAGACTGATCCTTTGAATAGCTTCTACTGTTCCATCTTTCTTTAGACTGGAATGTAGGAACTTGTGTAGTTCCTGATGATTTAGAAATCATTATGACATTCCTACTCTGCCACTGTGAGACAGTGGATCATTACAATGGGGCTTTTCTTCCATATACTATATTGAGAAGCCTGAACCCCTTCCTTGTACTTCTATTTCTCTTTTTGCAAAGCAGTGGCAGGAGGAATCATGATCTCATCTTCTGATTCTCTGTGGTCATCCCTAGGAGATTAAAAGAGCATTGCATAATAAAGTAACAGCAATAGAGCTGTTTCTCCTTTTTTGCTTCTGCTTTGAATAAGCTGCTACTTCAAAGGATACACCATCTGCCTCATTTCAGAGACACTTGCTTCAAAGGAGCCACATTTAACAAAAAGGCAGGTAGAAAAGACCCTCTAACACCTGTTTCAGTTCTAAAAAGGGAGGAAAAAGCCCAACAACAATCTCTGGTAGAGTAGTTAGATTCTTTAGTAGAAACATGAAGTGTGTGGTACAGTGATACTTTTTAAAAATATATCAGAAAAGAAGATATGCAGTTTCATCTTCTTGTCCAACAGATCATTTCTTTGATCAGTTCTCTAGGCAAATTCTTTGTCTAAAAACAAAACATTATCAAGGAAAAGACTTCATCCTAGAGACTAGGGAAGGTGTTTAACTGTGTTTAACTTCAGGCTTCCCAGGCTGCAAACTGCACTTGATGGAACTGCGTGTGTTTTATGCCAAGCTCAGAAGAGTTGAGGCTTGTGATTTGCCATTTTCTTACTGTGAGAAATCAGACCTGACTCTGTGTGCAGCACACCCTAAAGTGCCCTCTTTGGCCCAGGAGGCTTGTTTTTTGCAGCTGGATTTTGAGTCAAGAACCCAACTTGATGAATTATCCACAAAGTAAATTCTGTATGAGACGTGCACTGTGTTTTCATGGAGGTGTCAATGCAGATGCATTGATTGATGTAGCCTTAAATGCATCCCCTCTTACTCATGACTATATCACTATAATAATCACATGTTACAGTAGTTGTAGTTGAAATCTAGATCGTGTTCTGTACTACTGCAATGCCGATACTACAACTTTGCTGTTTGTTACTTTTTTCCTCCCAGCACAATTAGCATAATCCTATTTACCTAGCAAAGTTTTGTTAATTCTTGTCTAGCTTTTTAGCTATTTGTAGTGTATTTTTCCATATTTTTAAGATTTATGAAAGAGAATTTTATGCTTCCTGTATAGTCCAAATGCTGCTGTTTGGGATAAATCAGCTTATTTACAGACTTCTCATGCTGTGCAGTGTCCTGTTATCAATCTGGCCCTGCTAGTATCAGGTGCTAGAACCACAGTTTGAGAAAATTTGATAATTAACTGTGACTCTTAAGACTGACTTTTACTTGGCTGACAGAATTAAGAATTATATCAGTTCATGCTAAATGTTCACAGCATGTTGTCATGTTTCCTGAGATTACTGTATTTATTGGCATTTAAGATAAACTCTGATGTTTGATTTGGAGGTTACCTTAGTTGATTATAGTTGATATACCTTTAGAGGTTACCTTAGTTGATTATAGTTGATATACCTTTAGAGGTTACCTTAGCTGATTATAGTTGATATACCTTGCAAGTGGCAAACACTCTTTAGTTTGATTGGGAATTGTGATTTTAGAAAATTGATGCTTTACGTGGATTTTCATTTTATCATCGAATTTCTAATAACTTTAAAAGGGGCCTGCAATTTCTAACCATTTACAGGATTTAGTTTGCATCTCACTTTATTTTTTCTAGGCTTCTGCCAATGTTTTCTACAGATACAAAAAGGCTTGAGAAGATAGTAAAGAAGTTGGACTAGGAGAAAATAATATAAATGTTTCTTTTAAGAAGTGAATTCACCACTCCTCTTAAATTTTCTCTTTTAAAAATCAAGTCAGAAATCCTGAAAAATAAAAATTCTGTCCTTCCTCACATCTGCTTTTAGTGGCATTTCACCCTGACCTCATTAGGCAATTTAGTTTCATTTTGTCGTCCTTTGGATTTGAAACCTCTTAATAGCATTTAATTGGAATCTTTTTGCTGCAACTGAAGACAGGCCATAATTACTAGGACATGCATAGATGTGTCTAATGGTTATCCAATGGGATTTGACCACTCTTACAGGGTTTTCATGTAACTGTCTCTTCAGCTGGTGCAAAACAATCTGGCTAGATACTGTTGAGAGCTTTGCTAAAGTCAAGATGTGACATTTCCTGCTTTCCTTTTAACTACCAGATTTGTGTTGAAGGAAATTAGACAGCTGTCTGACCTGCTCTCAGGAAAACTGTGTTGGTGGCTGTCTTGGTTTAGGGCAAATTTGGGAAAAAACCTCCTGATTGAGTCCCTCTAGAAAGCAAATCCAAACCACCCCCTCCCTCCAACTAGTTCAGGACAGAAAATAAATTTCCTTGGAGGAAAGTGGAAAAAAGTTGTTTATTTAACAG
>JAWWMU010000036.1:5019865-5056494 GCA_035048155.1 Cinnycerthia olivascens | reverse complement strand
GTGTGAGGGAAAGCTGAAAACTCTGATGTTTATGTTTAGAAAACAACCACCTCAGACATTCCACTGCTTCTCCTTCACTCTCAGATCCAGTTTTAAAGGTATAAAACTTATTTCTGAGCTAAACAGATGAATGGGGATACAATTTAGCACCAACCCAGGACAGTGGCCATTCATCTCATGGTTAATCTGCAAGTGCTTATAAATAGTTTAATGTATTTGTTCTATAAGTTTGCCCAGGGCTGAAGCACAGTTGAGTGGTCTGTAATTGGCCTGTAATTCTGACTTGTCTTTGCTTTCCTTTGCCCAAATCTCTTTAGAGACAGGAAATAAAAACCTTGTCTTAAACAAAATGGTTTTAGAGAAGGCCTATAAGAACACACTAGCCATATGATTTCTGTCAGGAATAAAACTACAAGAGGATGTCCTCTGAATAAATATAAACACTTCAGAAGTCGTAGTGTATTGGCACAGAGGAGTTATTTCTGAATACATTATATAATAAAGGATATGTTTTCCTCAAGAGGACATTAAGGAGGATGCTGAGGAGGAATTCTAGGTCATTGAAGAAAGTCCAACCTGCACATTTCTACAGCCATAATATGACTCTCCAAAAAGGTCTTATTAATGAGAGTACACCCATACTGAGAAGAATTACTGTGTACAACTGTGGTATTCCAGATAGGGAATTGTCTTGTTAATAAAGCACTGCAAGTTCTGACCCAGCCTCAGCTCAAGTAAGCTTAGCACCTCCTTCATTTGATTTCAGTGTAGTTACAACAGGTCAGTCAGTCTGCCTTAGTTGTAATGAGATATTCATACACTTTCATTCTTCAGAGGTTACTCCACACCTTACAAGGCCTAAAATGTAAAAGTAATAACTTCAAAGAGACTTAAATACGGTAAATTATACTGCTCTAAAACATTTCTTCTGTAGTTCATGCTCAGAATTGTTCCCTTTTTGTGTTGAGTTGGCTTTAGGTGGTTATAAAAAAATACCACCCCCGTGTTATACCAAGGCAAGAATATTTATGTCAGCAGTTTGCTGTGTTATGGGAATTACTGCAAAGACCTGATGAAATGTCAGTCTTGAAGTTGCCTAATGCAGCCACAACTGACCATTGTTACTGTTACTTATAAAATAGTTCAGCTGGTGGAATATTTTAGGCAGTGGTTTTGCCAAATCTTGGTCTTTTTTCAAATGATGATGCTAAAAGGGCTGTACTGTTTGCCTGCTGTGTTATTTCCTGTGAAACACGTTTATATGCTGAACTTATGAATAAGGGCCTCAAACTGTACCTGGTTCAACTTCGAGATGTTAAGATTTCTTTATAATCTTTGCCATTAGGGATACATTATGAGCAGAAAAACAAAACCTGCTGTTGAAAACTGTTTTATAAAAACAAATTAATATAATTCAATTGGTCACTTATTAGGAGTGGTTGTAGTCTTTTGGAGTACTGAGCTGTTTTGTGAATTAATTGCAACATGTATGGCCATCCTGCCACAGAAATATAAAAGAAATAGCTGAAAGATGTAAATTTTCTCTCTGTGTATCAGGTAGATTCAACGTAATGCCCTGTGAACTATTTCAGAATGCTTCCTGCAAAATCTTAGTGTGACAAGGTGTCAGTTTTGACAGATCAGTGGTGAAGATTGCACAGACTTGAATTAATAAAGGTCAGAATTGTCAACAGGAAGAGATGCCTGGTGGCATGTCAGCAAGCACTCAGACATGGCAGTGAAACTGCTGATACAGGAGAGAAAATGGAGAGTTTGGGGAAGGGCTGGCACTTCTGAAATGCTTAAATGTATTTTGCAATTTTATAGGTCTCTCAAAAATAAGTTTTAATAGTTTAGGTAAAGCAAAAGAATGCAAGTGTCTCGACACTTGAAAAAGATGTGTTGTTTTCTGAGTAGAATGCACTTTTCCCTCCTTCCCACACCATTTGCCATGAAAAAAACACGTTTATCTGCTGACTAAATGGAATATGACAATATGAAATAACTGAACTATTAGATGCAGGCTTAATTTTCTTTCTTTAATCCCATGCTTTGTACAAATGCATGTCCATTCATCTGATCTGGTGCCTCAAGTAAGTGTTTATCTGCCTACCTGTCTGGCTAATACACAACCTTTGGTGAGGACCAAACTCTGAAAACTTTGAAAAAAGGTTAGGGAAGAGGAAGGATCACTTCTAAGAAAATACAGATAAAATTCTTTGTTTTTACAAGTATTTTTTTTTTAATATCAAGTAAATTTATATACATGGTACTGTATACATTATGCAATATGTAGTAGCCCTTCTCAAAACTGTATTTGTTTATACTTAAGTCCCGTGTGGTACACAGATGTTGTTAGTGTTTCATAAAAGCTAGCTAGCCAATATAATCTGAATTTGCAATCAAGCTTGCCAATGTTATCCAAATTTACAAAAAGAGTGTGAGGGAAGACCCCAGGGAACTACAGACCTGTTAGTCTAACTTCAGTTCCTGGAAAAAATATGGGGAAGGTTCTGCTGGGTACTTTTGAAGGGCATTTAAAGAATATTGCCATCAACAGGCAGAGTTAACAGAGGTTCACAAAGGGAAATTTAATTAATTTTTTATTCTTCAATGCTAAAGTCACCTGCCTACTGGAAGAAAGGAAGGTGGTGCAAGTAATTTTTCTGAATTTTAGTAATGCTTGTGGTACTGCCCTTCAGAGCTTCCTTTTGAACAAGCTGGCTGAATGTGGGATGAGTGTGTTCATGGAGCACTGAGGGGCAGGGCTGAAAGAGGCACAGTGGATGGGGCTGCATCCCGACAGGATTGCTCCCCAGGGCTCAGTTCTAGGACACTGCTCCTCAGGACACTGATGAGTGCTCCCTGCAGGAGTTGAATGCACTATTAGCAAGTTTGCTGATATGCAAACAGTGAGGTGCTGTTGATTCCTAAGGGAGGAATGGCCTTGTGGAGGGATCCCGAGCTTGGAGGATCAGGCCTGCCATTGTTGAAGAGGCATTTGTACAATAGCCTTTCCTTGGTCAGCCCTGAGTAGCTCAGGCAGTTGGAGATGATCATTGTTCCAACTCAAACAGTCTGGTCTATTCCCTTCTAAAATGAATGCATTGACACCCATAGGTGGGATAAAGGAGATATGGAAAGTATGTGCACTATCACACATTGGGAAAAGTAGAACAGTTCTCCAAACAGTTCTGTTAAAACCAAGCCACTTGACTCCCAGGAAAGGCATCAGTTTCTTGGGTGAGGTGATGTGATACATCAATGGAATGCGATCAGAGAGAAAAAACAAGAGTTACTGTGCGTAAGTTTTCCTTCTTCCTGATATCATTCCTAGATTGAAATATATGATTACTATATATTGTGTGGGGTTTGCATGTGACAGAACTCTTTTTGTTAAACACCATGAGCAGGTGTTTGACAGTATGGCATAGTATCAGTCTTATCTGTAAAGTATAAAATTTGCTTCAGGCCATTATCGCCCTCTTTATTGTTACCCATTGCATGAAACTAATTGAGATTTAACATTGCAGTTGTTTTGCACAAATCACAGGTCATTGCATATCCCTTAGTTCACTTTGTCTTTATTTTTCCTCCCATTTTTCCTGAGGTTTATATTTTAAATGTTTTTCTGGTGAGTACACAGATACTGAGATATGCAACTTAGTCCAGAGAAAACATGTAAATGTGCTATATGGTCATTTGAGGAATTCCTTTATGCCTACGTGCACGTGTGTTGGTATTTAATTATGGGTTAATACAGTGGAAATTTAGTAAAGGAAGAGGGTTATATATTAAAAGCATAGTTGCTGTTCCAAGAGAACAAGGGGTACACTAGAGATTTAGATCTATATTAAATTTTCTTTTTAGCAAGTGCTATAATAAGTAGTGTCATCTTTCTTAAGTTATTCTTAAGGGACATTGTTCCAGGTAAAGCCTTACCTGACCGTAGTGGAGTTCTGGACAGTTGCCAGAGTCCTCTGTGCAGTTTGCTGCCTGAAACCAAAGAGATTCTCACTCTTAATTACCATAGGCAGTACAAAAAAAAGATTAGGAGCCTGAATTTTGTGCATAAAACTAATTTGTGTACATTTGGATTTTGCATTGGACATGGTTTGTGTCTTTCAGAAAACATCTTCTGAAATCAGTATTATGTTTTCTGATTAGTCCAATTTGAGTGAGAAACCTCTGTTGAAGAAGCAGCTGAATTCAGGACTTTGTGACATTTTACAGTTGTGTTAACCTGTAGGTTTCTCAAAGAAACAGGGTAACTGGTAGATTAATTTTGTGCCTGTGGAGATTTATATACGAGTTCTGTTCATTTCAGTGCTGCTGGTCCATAATGCAGGTGCTTAAATTTGTAATTAGTTAAATTGATCCCTGGTCTCTTGGTTGCAAGCTTGTACTGCAGTGTTAGATTTTCAATCACAAAAGGAATAAATGATTCATAGCATTTCATTAACTAAATCTTAGTTTAACAGTGTATAAGTCAAGAGTTTTGGTTGCAAAATTTTTGTTCACAGCAAAAGATTTAAGTTTCTCACTTGTGCAATAGCAAAATAAACACTGAGATTTTACCTTTCAGTATATTGTGTTATGCTAAAAGGTAACATTTAGTGCAATAGCTGATTGTGACTGTAGTAAAGGGTATTAGAATTAAATATAACAAAAGGTAAAAGAACCTGATAACTCTATCAGACCTTTTATGGAATCTCTGCCTGTGTATTCTTACAGGACACATGGACTGAAATGGAAGCATCTGAAAATGAAGGATTTTTTAACAGTCATAGAAAAACTAACTCTTGTAAAACTGCGTGTTAGCTAAACCAGGTGTTTTCCAGGGGAAACCTGTTATTGTGGGCTTCCAGGCAGTTGTTATACCCTTTGAAATATAAAACTTAACCACTGAATATATCATTGTTTGAACAAATTTATATCTGGTTTCCTGTAAGGAGATTGATTTACCAAGGGGATTTGGTATGGCAGTGTCTGCTGGTGGCTGAGTGTGGTTGTGCCTGGTACGGATTCTGTGCAGTTCTCATCCTCTTCACACTGTTCAGTGGAAATAAAATTGCCTTGCAATAGCTGGGAGGGAAACACGGACATTTTCATGTCCAGCTGCTCTCCACTTGCCAGAACCCAAGTATGAAGTACTGCAATCGTGTAGTAAAGTCCTTCAGACTTTCAGAAATTAATAAGCTATGCATGCTAAACTTATTGCTAACCTTTCTGTGCATAATAAACCGCATAAGGATTTTAAAATGTTCTCTTTCTTATCCAGTATGTAAAAATGGCAGATTAGGTGATTAATTCTTGTTTTTGGAATTTTAGAGACTTTAGAGATTGCAGATTTTCCTGAAGCTTTCTGCTTACATAGAGGAGTTTTACATTGGAGGTAATGCTCTTGGGAAAAATAAATACGAATTTGTCTGGAATGGGAGATCTCCACTTTGCATTTGACACAAAATTGTCAACTACTTAAGAAGTTGAAAAGTGGGAGTTGGTATACATAGCAACTACTTTATTATGTGATTAGAAATGTTTATGGAATCAGTTTGTCCTACTGTTTGTGTGCAAACCATGTGAATCCTGCTGTTTTATTAATCCAGGAATATTGCACCAGGGACAATGATCACATGTTGCTTTTTCTCTGGTTATACAGAAAAAACCTTAACCACTTAATATGACTTGCAACTGTATTCAGTGTGACTGTGGGCCTTAGAGCATCTAAATTATCTTTAAGACACAATTTAGACAGGAACCTGGATTTGAGAGAGCCTAAATTTACTGATTAAGCAGGGGATTGTGTGCATGTTGTTTGTTACTTTGGGTTTGTAAATTAAACCTTAACACAGTTGTGACTGTGTTTGTTCCCCTTGCCTATTCAAGGCTTCTGTTTGATGAGCATTTGAGCTAATGAAAAAATGTCTCTTCAGCTGTTATTTTGTCCACCTGGACTTTGAGCAGAATAGAAAACTGGTGGGACAGTGTAATTCAAATGCAGACAAGGAGAGTAGCTGAGAGGAGCACGATATTGAATGAGGTGTGTGTTGAGGGAAGAGGAGCAAGTTGAGAGGAATGAGAGGTAGGTAATTGGAAAGGGGAATATAGAAGGAAAAGCACAGACTGATCTGCTTTTTAGGCTTTGGGATTCTTACATGACCTGCTCATTTATTAGGAATATTTTTGTGTTTCTAAACCAGTGGTTTCATGTGAGCAGTGCATTTTGTACCACCCTTGTAGATTCCACCCTTATTCCACATCAAGAGGGAAGAAAGCAGATGGTTCAAATGTTTTTTTCTCAGGCTGATTTGTTCAGTCCTTGCTGATGAACTAAGTAATCATCAATGCCACTCTGAAGAGAATTATTTTTTATTTGGAGATGTGCTTGTGTTGAATGTTGTGGGAAGAAGAGGTTTATTAAAAAAGACAGATTTAAAAGAAAATGCAGATCTCTACTATTCCAGTGTCAGATATCCTGAGGATTGTTTTTTATAGCTGTGCATTACAAAGCAGTTATTCTTCAATATTTTTGCTCTTATCTTCTTTCACAAGATGAAGTGGATGTCAGACTATTTCTGATTTATTTTTCCAGTATTACCAGTATTAAGATTGCAGGAACACCATTAAAATCCTTTTGATGCTTGATTTTAGAAGTTTGTATCTTTAAACTGTCTCCTTTGTTTTCCTGGTCAGAGAGTGTCAGAGCCACAGAATGCAGGTGATGGAGCCTTGGCCTGGTGGCATTTGGATTGTCCTTCAGGTCATTATAAGGAGAGCTGAAGCATATTCTTTAAGTGTTTCTCAATATGGGAAAGAGAGATGTTCAAGGGCAAGTAGAACATTAGGCTTGCTTTCCAGAAGTTATGTGGACAAACAATGGAATTTGAGTTTTACACAAAAAAGGGACAAAAATTTGGGCTTTTTAATGAAAATTAGGTTATTTATTGGGGAAAATCAAGGTTTTAGTCTCTATAATCTTGCTCTTATGCATTGTTAAAGGTACAGTAAATATATAAGGCTGTCATTCATTCTCCATTCACCCCTGTGTATTACCTGTGACAAGTGTAGCTTATTCCTTCTTTCTGACTTTGCATTATAAACACAGCTGCTGTGCCAGGTGTAGTGCTGGGGAGTGCCAGGCTTTCCCTACAGAACCCATCTCTTGTTTTTTGTCTATTCTCCTGTTCTTCCTTTAACCAGAGCAAAAGGCTACTTCTAATCCAGCAGTAAAGTTGCTGAATTAATTTCTCCATTGTGAACATATAGTTTAAGGTTTCATCCTGACATTGGAATGATTCCAGGAATTTTACATTCTATTTAAAAGGCATATGATATCATTTTTCTGATTGATGATAGCTGTTAGAAGTAGATGCAAGCTATCCTAGGTGTTCTGTTTTATTCTTTCCCTAAGTCATCATCAACCTGAATACAGTCTCTTTAAAGAAATAAAGTTATACTAAAAGTAAAAAGAGATTTTACTTAGATTAGATACATTTTGTCTCTTACTTAATTTGTCTTACTCCTTGCAATAAATGGCAATTTTATGCTTTAATGCTTTTGAAGAATAACACCAGACTACAGCTGTATCTCATCCCTCTGAAGGATTGAGAAGCAAGGCACGCTACAGGCTGGAAACAAAGCAAAACAGTTTCCAAGGATTTCCTTTTTTATAAACGTTGCTCAGTGGACGGTACTCTGCACAGACGAGTCACAAGAGAGGTATCTGTTTTCCAGAATACATATTAAACCAATTCTTAAGAACAAGGTTTTAAAATATTCAGATTTACACTGTAGTTATGCTGCTATATGACTAATCCATTCAAGTGTAAAGTTGCAGGGAAGGAAAACAGGAAAACACAATTTCAAAAGATTTCTACTTCATAGGTCACCATCTCTTCTTATTTTTAAGATCATTCATAGTACTGTGCAGGAATTGAAAATGGTTCCACAGTTTGTGGATGCTATTCCATAAGCTGCTTTGTTAAAGATTACTGATGCAGCACTGGACAGGAAAGAAAGCAGAGGATTTATGAGAAGCTGCTTTTCTACAACCGTTCAGAGCTGGAGAGAGAAAAAGAATCAAGATAGGAGGGAGCCCACAGATTTTAAAAGATATGGGAGATGGTGAGATGTTTTTAGGGAGGTATGGAGGTCAGATGTACGGATCTGGCAGGAAGCTTCAATCCAAGAAATCTTTTATTGGGGAACGAAGGCTTTCAGTGAGACACGTTCATGCAGACTGCAAAGTATGGGGGGGACTGTCTCATTTCTTTTCTCCATGTTCTGTTTCTAGTAGGGAAGGTGATGGAGTGGGCTTGAAAGAGGCAGAGCTCTGAATCTCAGGTGTTCTGTCTCAGGCTCTTAAGAGTGCAAGGCTTCATTTTTCTACACCTGAGCAAGGCTTATTGATGTGTGGTGTTTGCAGTGTGGCGCTCAGAGTGACTGAGAGAATTGCAGAACATTTTCCTTCTTCTCTCCTGCGTTGTGCATTCCAAGACTGGCTTAAGGCAGACAGAAAATTGTGAAGAGTCTTCCTCATAATGAAACAGAGGGACAGCAATAATGGCTATATTTTTTGATATCTGTTTAAAGAAAACACCCCTTCTCTTTTCCTAATGCTCATATAATCTAAACAACAGGATTTTATTTTTCTTTTTAAAATACAATACTGAAAAAAGAGAGTACTATTTCCATTAGCTCCCATGCTGCAGTAATAGATTCTGCTGAGGGAGCCTTTAAACCACTTGTATATACCCCTTGTTTTTAATTAAAATACTGTGTTATTGTAAGGAAATTCACTAAATGCAGCTGTAACTCCATTGCTGGATGTTGGCAATTCTGTAAACATAGCATTGGGATGTGATTCCACAGTTCAATTGCACCCAGATATATGGTGGTTGGTTGAGGGGTCTGTGGCTGGGACATAGAGGAATTATGCAAGTACTCAGGTAAATAAAAAGAGGAAAAACTTACATAAAATAATTCTGTTGTTTGTTTTTTTTTCTAAGCACTAACCATCAGTCTTCCAATGTTTTGGTTTTTTTTTTTGTTTTTTTTTTTAACCTCCTGATTACCTACTACTTTGAGGTTGTCAGGTTGTTTGGGGAGTTTTTTGAATGGTATATCTAGGTAAAGCTGCATTAGAAAAATCTCCATTTTGGAAGCCTTGGACAAAGAAAAGGCAAAGAATTGGAATGCTAGGAGGTTAATGGTAGGAGTAGAAGAAACTTGAGCTAATTTAAAGTGTGTGTGTGAAGTTCAAAACTGCAACTAGAGAAGGCACTGCTTGTCAGAGTACGAATGAAGTGATATTTCTGTGTTATGTAGTTATGCTATTTGAAAAATAATTCTCATATTTCAGCTGTGGGATTGAGGGTCTTAAACTGTCACTCACTGCCAGCGTGTTGATCTGCTGTGTTACAGCTCTTTCAAGCTCTTGAGTTCCTTCCCTTGTTTAAATGATAAAAGGACTTGTGCAATAATTGAGTTTGTGTAAAGGGAATACGAATCAAATGCACGATACCTGCCCAAAGTACAGCTATGTTTTGGAGGATGGAGGAAAGTTAACTTGAATATTTTATAGGTTTCAAAGATTGCCAAGGATTAAGTCCTAATCAGGTATCCTGATGTGAAGAAAAGAAAAGAGAGAGAAAGGAAGGGAGTTAGAAAACCCTTGGGACCATGCTTCCTAAATTTAATGCGATATTGAGTTGTTAATATTTTGCCATTTCATCAAACCTTTGAACTCCTGTGCCTGTTACATCATTCAGCCAACTTGCACAGAAGGCCTCAGCACAAAATTTCCATGTTGAATAGGTCATCCTCGTTACTCTTGGCTGTCCGTTTGCAGTAGCTAAAGCAGATATTGTGTTTTAATAAAGCAAATTAAAAAGAAAAAAAACCCCTTCCATGTCATCCAAAATGGCAGTGCTATTAAAGCTGTGCCATATGCCATTATTATTTTGAATCAGAAATCGTATTCACTGCACAATGTTTAAACAGAAGACTGTAAAATTATCTTGCCATGTTGAGCAGGGCTGCTGGCAAGGCTGTGTGACCCATCTGGAGTGCTGCAGGCTCATGCGAGGCTGGATCCCAATGCTGCAGTGAAAACAGGAGCTGGAGAGGTTTGGGAACTGTGTGTACAGCAATGCATCCCTGTGAATACAGATGCACTGTATATAAAGTATAGTAGAAACATATCACACAAGTAGGGACTCTGAGGGCAAAGGATCTGTAGGTTCAGGATATTCTTTGGACTTTTAAAAGTTTTTTATAGTTCTTTTTTCCCCTTCGGAATAGGAGTAGGATGGTAATATTTATTTACTTTTCTAAACAAATTCTTATTTAGGGGGATTGGTTTTATTCTTTAAACCTCTGCTTTCTGCTCTTGTCCTTAGACCTGCCAAGCTTAAGAATATTGATTTTATTTTTTTTTTTTTTCCTAGACAAGAACTTTAGCTCCATATTGGTAAATTAGAACTAACTTATCTTAACACACAAGAACTTAGAGGTTTTCTTCTGCTTGGGGTGCTGTGAATAGAAGTAGGTGACCTGTCTGCCTGGGTTTGTTGGGGTTTTCTTGGTTTTTTTGGTTGGCTTGTGTTTTTGTTTTCAGCCATTTATCCCCACAGTATCTTTCTTTCATAGCAATCCAGGATGCACTGTTTAGGCCCCACTGCTTCCTGTCCTCAGAGAGGTAATCCCAAAACCTCATTTTTGTGAGATGCAGTTTTTAAATTACCATGGGAATGGGAATTTTAGGAGAACTCTCCCTTGTCTGACACTGCCTTTTGTGGGTTAGAGCACCCCATTTCCTTATTCCCTTGAAATTCTCAGTAGTGGGATGCACTCCTCAGTGAAGGTACCTAACAGACTCATCATACCAGCTGATGTCTTCAATATTTGGCATTTCTGCATTTATTTTTATGGGGTTTTTTCTAAAACAAGAAGCTAGCATTCAGTCTTTGAGAAGGCAGCTCGTCTAGTTGTGGTTGGGGGCACCATGTGTAACCTCGGAGAGGTTTCACTGGAAGATCAGATGTGTTGTTATCCATCCTCTTGAAGTGATGAACTTATAGAAAAAGCTGGCAAGGATTGAAACATAATTAGGTAGCTTATATAAGAATAGATTTCAGGAGGGAAAGATGTCAGGGTCTCTTCTCAATTGTTGCTAAGTAAAGCTACTAGTGAGCTTTAGTCTGTGTTTTGTTGCTCTGTTACACAAGAGGAAGGAGATGCTGATCAATAGAAGGCCTGGAGCTGCTGAGGTAGAGGACCTGTGGGAAGAATTTTTCCATGGGCTTGTTTACCTGTTTTTGTTGGCATGTGTGGAGTTGGACACTGGTAGACAGCTTTAGTCCTTCAGTGTTGTAAAATGGCTTTTCAGGTGCATTCTGTATTTGAGCTGAACCTTCTGACCCACAAGGCTCTTCTTTGCTTTTACAGCTTTTTCACTTGACATTGTGTAGATGACAAAATCAATATAATGGCATCTTGAGTACACCTCATCCCACTTCCCATGTGCTTCATTCGTGTTAGGAAAGCTTCCCATTTAGGCTGCTTGTCACACACTTGCTGGCAATGTTTGTCTGATCTTGTACATTAATTAGTACTGGCAGAAATAAGGAGTGTACAGGAGAGGAGACATGACCCAAAAATGTGTTTAAGTCATGTTGTCTCCTGGGATGCCTGTTCTTGCAAAATGTATCTTAAAGCCATCTGTGTCTACTTCCATGGCTTATCCCCAAACACTGTGGGCTCAAGCAAGAGGATTAATAATCATTACCACTACAATAGGAATATCTGTTTTCCTAAGAACTTTAACTTCCTTTATTAACTCCTTTCAAACTTTGTATTTTAGTAACTGTTTGATTTATTAGAATTCTCCCTTACAACCATGAATGCTGTACCGTAGACATAATTTTGTCAGTGCTTTTGGAGGAGCAGGTTTGCTCTATCTGCTGTCAGCTGCTCTCTGCTTAAGCATTGAATAGCTGATGGTCTGAAAACATAAGCATCACTCATGCTACCACTAAAGAAACAAAATGTAAAACGAACAAGAGAAAAGTAAATGTGGTTCTGTGTTTGATTGCTTTTATGCCTAGCCATGGATATAGTGGTCAAATACAGATTGGTTGGTCAGTACAAATAAAAAACCACAAAAACCCTTGGAACTTAATTACAAGCCCTAAATTTTTTTAACAAGTACTGCGATCCCTCACAGTTTTTTTGCAAGTGTTGACTCAGAACCTGAAACACCAAAACATCACAATGAAGATTTAACACTAAATGGATGTTAGTTGTAGAAAGGTGTCTGGGATTTCATGGAGAGAGATGGGTTATCATGAGGTGTAAAGAGAAAGGAAATGTAATTAAATGTGATACAAAATAGCTTTTTATAAAGCTTTGCCTCTTGTTCCTATTACAGTGTAGTTCTTCCAAAACTACACAGAGCAATTCCAAGACTTGGAGAAGATCAATATTGTGTAAAGCTATTTCTCTCCTCATCAGAACAAAAATCATTTCCACAGCCTTTGCTGATTGAATATCTAAGGGATCTCATATTACAAACTATTCTGCTCATATGCTATGTGTATAACAAAACGTCCTGTACTATTGTAAGGTCTCTTAGTCAAAGCTGGAGACTTTATGGCTTCAGCCTCAGGGGTTTGGTAATTCAAAAATCATTTGTGGCATTTCACTTTTGAGATAAGAAGCATTTTTATATCTCTTAGTTAGACCTTCAGTCCTGTTTTCCTTTATTTTTTTTGTTCTCAAATCCCTTTTTTTTGTCTTAGCTGTGCTACATGAAAGAATTGATGTAGGTAATAAACCTGACCTAGTTCTAGTCTTAAAAACTGCAACTGACAGTAACTTGTTAGGGAGTTTGATCTCCTGTGAACTAATCAAGGCTTAGGTGGTAGCCTCTATGGGAAGTAGGTGGTATCATAAAAATTCCTCAACAGGTAACTTTATAAATTGGAATGAAAAGTCGTAAGAAAAATGTCAGCAGAAATGCTTTCTTAGATGGCAGGGAACTGATAGCTTTCTGACATACACAAAGACACACAGTGGAAATACATCAGAGGCTCCTTCAGTTTCTTAGCAAAAACAGAAATAATTATCAGCTTCAAATTATCAGTGATCCAGAAGGGAATGTATAGGTGTTTGTCTGGCAGTTCTTACTGAGCGGGAGAGGAGGGAGATTTCAGCTCACAGGGTACTCAATGACTAAAGCTCACATCAAGAATGAAGATGATTTAATTGGCAAGTTTCAACACCTGACACATCCTTTCTAAACCAGGAAGAACTGCTGCAGTGAAAGCACATCTGTCATTTATAAGGAGTTCACCTGCTAACTATATTGACCAGTGAACTAAGGAGCTTGCTGTCTTCTCTGTTGAATTATGATTAAAAGTGAAACATAAAACTCCAGGGATAAAAGTCATCACGTACTATTGGCACTGGAGACGCACATCAGTTACTTAGTGCAGGATGCAGCCCCCATGGCAGTCAAACACTGCTTTCACACACAGATTTGCACCGTTCCAAAGCAGACTTGCCCCAGCTGCCTTGGCAGTTTGCAGGGTTGGAGGCACAGTGTTGATGGCCGTGGGGCTGAGGCTGTGTCTGCCACTGAAACAGGCTGTACAAGCTATAAACTGCTGCAAAGGGCTTGGCTGTGCAGTACAAGGGAGGGCTTTCTGCTTCTCTGCCTTCCTGGGCACACAGGGAGTGCAGAGGATGCAGTGCCAGTGCACTGCAGTACAGAGTGAATAAACATGCATTTCTGTCATCTCACACACACTCTAACCAGTGAGCATGCTAGATATGAGCAGAGCAGTGCTTGCAGGGCTGGGGCAGATTTCGTCCACTACCCAGGAGAACTGTAGAGGCATTATGCCTAATCTGAAAATAAAATAAAATAAAATTTCTAATCTCTCTGGCTGGGCCTATCCATGCTTTCCTTGGGCTACTCATGTGAAAAGGACTACTCCAACTTGGTGCTATATCACATTGTGTGTATTGCTTAGTCTGAACATCAAATCCATGTAGTTTTAGCCAAAACTGTAATGGTATGAATATCTGAATTCAATTAAGTTTATTAGTGGAAAACAGTGCATTTAAATGTTTACTTCCTCAGGTTTCCAAGTGGTGCAATAAATATCTAAATCTCAACTACATGAGGGCCTTATCAGAAACTCATTGTAATCACAGAAGATACCCCCATGGGCTCCAGCAGGCCTGCTGTGATCAAGGGGGTGATAGCCTAATCTAGTTTCCATCAGACTGCATTTCTCGTCCTTTTTGGGGAAGGTACAGATAATGCATCCTAAATTAGTAAAACTTTACTTAGTGTAAATTTCATGAACCAGAAGAAAATGAAGGATAAATAACATAAATTTTGCAATGAAGACTACTGTGTTATGAAGACTTGTGACTTTCTTTTGCCCTGAAATATATTCCAGATAAAAAGTTGTAGAGAATATGTTCATTCTCTCTGTGGCGTTTATTTATGCAATAATGCATACAAAGCAATCTTTAACTATCACTGTGTAGGATATCAAGTTATCTTTAATTATCACTACAGAATGGTTGCAAAATCAAATACTGTTGGCAATCAACATTCATTATACAATAGCATGATTGCATCTGTTCATATTACTAGATAAGCAAGGAAAATCAAAACAGTGTCTGATACATCCACTAAAACTGTCTGAGCAAAATATTGTATCTAACTCTCTTAATATCTGACAGTGACTTTCATCTGATTAAAGTCCAAAGATACATAACCACAGATGCAAATTTTCTAGTGCCTCAGAAATTAAATATTGTTGTATTTCAACAGCCTGGATAGTTGGAAGCACACTCCAGCTGACATGATTATAGGCACAGTATAAACTCATGACAGAGAGCTGTCTCAATCTCTGAGGCCGCAGGTGCAGGATTATAGCAAAGCCCATTGAAACATACAGCTTTCTGCCTAAATGCACGAGTATGAAATTAATTAGGCAGTTGATCACATAATAAAAGTATGATGGATAATCTAATGGAAACTACCAGCTCAAAGTCAATAACAAACTTGATTCGTTTATTAGATGCAGCTGATTTTCAATTCCTCTATTTACAGGATTTTGTTCTTAATAGAATACTTAATTTTTTTATTTTTTTATTTTTTTAATGAAAATTCAGTGTATTTATCTCTGTTGGAAAATATAATGTGTAAGCAATGTAGAATTTGTAGATAGACATATCTGTAAGTAAATCTCTAAGATACTTGGCTGAAAAGCACATCAAAGTGCAGTGAAATAATGAGACAGGCTCCAGCTGTTGGATTCCAACAGCTTTTGATTTGTGCTCTAGTAGAAGCTCCAGGTTTTGATTCTCTGTTGATTATTTCCATGGTACTGGAGATGATTTGTGCATTATTTAAAAAATAGGCAGTATATAGCAAAGAAGAGTGAGTTTGCAAACTGCATTTGAAAGGAATTTTTTTTTTTTCTGATATGTTATTGCTTCCTATTCCTGTGCTCTCCATAACCAGCTGCCCCGGTTAAAAATGTTCTTTTATAAAACATATATGAAAGATTCTACAAAAATAATGGGTAAGATCACCAGAAAATGGTGTGAGCTAAAACTCCAGGAAATGCCAGTTTGCAGGCAGCTTTGCTACTTCCTTCTTGTGTAGAGAGGCTATTGTGGAAATTGTTTTTCCAGAGCCTTTTGAGGCTTTGCATGCCTCCCCATGAGGCTGATCCTGTCAAGGAATTATTAGCAGTAGAAAGCAAGGGCCATTAAAGAGCTTTGGTGGCCTTACAGAGGCCATGGGTTTAGAGTCAAATACATTGATCACACTGCTGTGGGAATGTGCTGATGGCACTGTGCAGATAAAGTGTTTGCTCTGGAGCAAATGAAAAAAAATCTGAACAGGTGATTCTCTGAGTTACACTCCTCCTGATTTTTGTTTAGAATGACAGAGTAAAAATCAGGAGGCTTCAGGGAAAGTGTTGATTCTCAGATTTCTACACTTAAGGTTTACATCTGTTTCTACTGTAAGTTTCAGGGGTCGTTTATAATTTTCATGATGGATTACAGGAAGGCTGTTGCTTGTTATTGGAATGACAAAATTCAATCATGTATACTGGAAAATGTTTATGATTTTTAAAGCTTACTCTTTTTCTGGGGCAATTGGATAGCTAAAGGTATGTGGATGTTTCCCTACAGTTTAGCCAAAGCTACTTAAAAAGGTGTTAAGAAACAAATCCCTTTTTCTAATGTAACCTGGTGTTTCTGTTGAAATGGAATTCTTATTAGAGCAGGTTTTCTCATAGGTTTTGAACTTTACTTACAAGATGATATCACAGTGGGCAAACTACAAATGCTATTTAATAGTAGCAGGTGGCTATATTTGATATTCCTGATTCAAGCACTCCCTTCAGAACAAGTCCATTGTAATTTCAGTATCAAATATAGAAGCAGTCCAAGGAGCAGAAGTGAAATCACACGTCTTGCATTATATATAGCAGTCTGGAAAATCTTTCTAATCAAGGATTGAAGGTGTTCACTATCATCTATTAGTTCATTCTCTGAGTGCAGTTCAACATCTGGAGTTTGAATCTTGTCAGTCTAAACAAATAATTTAGTCCAGGCATCCCATGCCCTGTGTCCATGTGCCAATTGCCAAGTAGGCTCTAACTATCTTCTGGTTGTGCATTAAAAAAGAAGAGTTGACTGTTAAAATACTTTGTGTGGGTTCTGACTGAGCCCATGTGGAAGAGAACTATTGGACTGATATTCCAAGTACATCAAGCTCATCCCTGTGCCATAATTTGATTATTTAAAGCCCCTAATCAAGGACACCAAGAGCCATAATTCAAGGTCAGCCCAGTCTTTGTGCCAAGGAGAAGCTGTCAGAATGGGTCACAAATGTGTCTTTAAACTAGCAGTACAGAAATCGAGTTTCAGGTTTAAACTCCTGATTTGAAGGGTTTAAACTGGTCATCTATGCACTTTTAATACAGTTTTGCTTGAAAGAAATTGATCAGCTATACCTCTAAGTTTCACTGAGAGCCTGTGAAGGAAGCAGTGGCAGCCTGCACACTTGTGCTAAGCCCATTTGGGCACTGAGATTCGTCAGAATGAATTTCTAAGCAGAATCAAATTGCACTGAATATTAAGAAAACAATGAATATGCTATTGGGATATGCCTACTGAACACTTTGGGTGCCACTCTAGGTATACAGTTTTTGTTTTCTAAACTAGTCTTTGGTTTGACATTTGCAGATATTTTTGCTCCCATACATGGTGTGTAAATGTTAAATGCAGCACCTGTAATAAGTGACTGAAACGTTAAGGGACATGCCATCTGAGAATATGGTAGATGCAATCTGAGGTAGTGACTATATCAGCATAGTAATACAATGTCATTTTCAAGACAAAGGTATTTATCAGGAGAACTCAAAGCAAATCACTGTGCTAGATACATAGAAAAACAATAAACTTTTTATTAAAAAGAGCTGAATTAATCAGAATTATGCCTTATCTTTAATAATTGAAAGCAACAAGACTGAGGATTTGTGTTCTCAAAGTCCTAGCTAGTCAGTAATATCAGCTATAATACTCTCATTTTAAAAATGACCTTTTAAAGATGCTCTATAAAATTAAATTTTAATGAGCAGTAATAAACAGTGATACTTTCCATAGGAGGAAATGCAACACTAGCCTGAAGCTTTTGCTGTCTGTCATCAGCTTCAGGACTGTGTTAAATGCCCTCTTTCCTTGTTTTCAAGTATGGGAAGTATGATGATACCACAGCATGTTAAGGAAGTGAAAATACCTTTAATAATACTCTTTGTCCAAACGGTCTTTTTGGCTGTGTTTCTATTGCTTTCATGATGGTTTTCCTGAGAAATACTTGTTTTTTAGCAGTACAGTATGCCATTTCAAGGTTCTGACATTTTCCTGCTCACTTCCACATTGAATAAGGTTTGGTTGTCTCTATATGTAGGCATGAACCTCTGAAAAAAATTCTACTGGCTTTTCCAAAAGAAAGGCCCTGACAGCTACTGGCCCTTCAAGAATTGATAAAAAACCAAATAAGTTCTATGAGGGACATGAGGAAAGCAGAAGGGGAAGAAAAGAGAGAGGAGGAGAAAGGAGTGGCCACTTGCATCATTAAACTGGTAAATGGTACTAGAATATCAGCCTCCCTACTATCAGCCATGATTGGAATTAATCCAGGAACTCAGAATGGATCCATAAATGTGTCTTCAATTGTAGCCTTTGGCAAAGGTTTACATTCTCAGTCCCCTGGGCACTGAATTTCATTTCCCCATTTGCTAAATGAGAACAATTTATCCTAAATCAACGATAATCAGAGTAAACACTATTATTAATTTATTGTTTCCAGACTAGAAAAAAACCAGTAAAATGAAGCTCTCTACTTTTATCAGTGCTTTCCCTACCCCTTTTGCCCTGAGGATCCTATTAGCAGAAAGCTGAGCAACTCTGTTTCATCAGAAATAAATTATGCCTCACTTTTTTAATGTAACTACTGAAGGGTTGTAAAGATTAGAAATACGTTTGAACCCACTATCACTTGATGTTATTTTCCTTGATGTTCTGAGCTTCTTTAGGGGAATGAAACAACATGTTCTTCTGAAAGCCAAGAGCAGAGCTTTTTTAAAAGAACACCAGCACGGATTTTGGTTGATGTACAAAATCATTTTGATTCTGTACAGCAATATTTAAAGTAATGTATAGGCAGTCTGAAACAGAGCTGTCATAATTCCTGGCATGTTTAAGAGGCAGAATGTTTGCAGGGCAAATAGGTGGCAGAGCTAGTAACCCTCATTTTTTAAGTGATTAAGAAACTGTAATTCCCCAGAAATAGTAGACTAATTGTCACTTTCTTCACAAAGGAGCTAAGGATGAAAAAACACCTTTAATTAATAAACACGGCTGGCACTTCTTTGGTAACAAGCTGCTGTAAATGAAACTCTTAATTGCCTCTGAACACAGTATTGTATACAAATTCATGTTACTCTGTAAGTGCTGGTCTTTGTTATTGCTATTTTACATTTTTGTAGGAAGTAAAAGTAGCTTTGTCAATCTCATTATACTGAAAGAAGTTCCTGACAGCTTTCCATTTGTCGGGATCACTGAGGTTAAAAATTCACTCGAAATATTCTCTCATGATTGCTAGAAGAGACAGCTCTCAGCATAGGCTAAATCCAAGCTAGATTAAGCCCCTTAGGATGCTTCTGTTAATAAACCTGGGTTTTAAATCTGTAACGAAATTTTATGATGAAGGAAAGTATTTTAAGAATTATTGACTTGCAAAATAAATATATAAGACAATATATTTGTATATTTAAGATTTTGGCATAGACTGTTTTGGACTGTTCTACAAAGCTGTGTAAATATATTTTTTTTTCATTGTAGAATGTATTCTGAGATAATTTTTCTTAATTTAATTAACTATTTTGACTGTAACTGTCAAAGACTCTTTGATACAGGTAGGATCTGCATCTTCTAGACTGGTGAAAAAAATACAAGAGAAAACCAGGATAAGAGTATTTTGACTCCATGCAGTCATGATCCTTTGATTTTTGAGTTCCCGGAACTCTTATTTCCATTGTTGGGAGTTTTGGAAATAAAATCCTGTAAATGTTTGTAATTTGGTGCTCATACCTGCATTGGCACCATAGGAAAAGGCAGCCAGGTCAATCCCAGCTTAGGGACTGGAGAGCCAATGTGCAGGATGGGAGAAACTGATGTTGTCTTACATAGACATGTTCAGATCTATTGCAATGTTTTTGATTATGGGAAAACTTTTATCAAGTTGTAGAATGTTGTTCAATTTTTTATTTTTTTTTTTTTACTATGTCATATTTAAATGCTTGTGAAAAAAGCTGAATTTGGGATCAATCAACTTAAATCTGATGGTGCCACCTAAAATAAGCATTCCTGCTTTCTTCTTTCTAGGGTTACCGAATGAGGGGATAGTCACCAGTCTTGAAAAGAGCAGATGAAGGAACTGGTGAGTAGTAAGATACTTACTTTTCCATCCAGAGTACTGAGGAAAAGATGTTTGGAATGATTATACTTCCTTGGTTTGATGGTCTAAACAGTTCCACAAAAGTTATTTCAGCTGCTTAAGATAAAACCTCTGGGATGCACTCAGTGCATACAGACATGAGAGTTCTTGGTGTATTTTGTAGGGGAATTTTTTTCTGTGTGGAGTTTAGGTTTAGATGTAAAATGGATTATGAGGTTCAGCCTTTACAGAAGGAAGCACTTGCACTCAGTACTAAAAGCCTGACACATGGGTTTAGAAAGGGATCAACAAGTATAAAGTAGCACTTTTGATTTTTTTGCAAATTATTGGGTGAAACTTAATTAAAAAAATAGAATTTAAGAACACTTTCAGTTTAAATTTATTAGATGAGACTATGAATGTTCTTCTGGAACAAAAGACATCCTTGCCAACCAAGAGGTCCAGTAGCTTCTTGTTTGTAAATGTCACCCATTCAGAGCATTTCCCAGTAACAGGAGTTGAGAGTGGACTCCCAGGCAAATCCCTCCTCTTGCACCTCCCTTTCGGTGCTGTCTAATTGCTCGGAAGTCAGCACACAGATTGGAGGGGTACTGCTCATTTCTGTTCCAAATGAAGTGCTTGGGACAAAGTAGAGCAGATGCAGCCCCTCTGAATTCCCACAACAGATGGAAGAAGCAGTTCTATTGCAGAATGTTCTGGGAATGTTATGGCAGATTTGGCTTTAAATCCCTACCTCAGGTCGGCAGAATAAGCTTTAGAAAGTTCTTCTCCAATCATCTAGAAGGTGCTTTTTGACCCTTAGTGTTACAAGGTGAGATGGGTGCACCCTAGTGTTTGGTAGATTGCTCTTTGTACAAAATATGTAGTATTTGTTAATAAGAAAAAAGTAAATTAATGGGACACTTTACACTCTGATGATTAAAACACAAACTTCTGCAATGTGAGGAAACAGATGAATAACCATTGAAGTCAGAACATGATGACCTTTCCTTACCTTTGGATTACAGCTTGTTTGAAACTCAGAGGTGTGTGGGACTGCCATTTCCTATGTTTATTATTCTATGTCTAATCCTTGAAGTTCATATTTTTGTTCTTAAATTTCTTTTTTTAATGACTCAAAAATTTCATATGGTAGTGTGAAAACTCTTGAAAGCACAATCTATCATATCCAGAAATAAATTGAAAGGAAAAGCTACACCAATGGCTATGGAAAGGAATGCATGAATATCTTATCCAAGCTGGTTTAAGAGGCAGTGTCAAGGTCAGCATGGACCATTCTGGGTCTGTGCTGCAGTCAGAGTGGCTTTGCTTTCCTCACCTCTGACCCCATATTCCTCCTTCCTACTTGCTCTGGCAATTGCAAGGGTGCAGTAACCCAGTCAGAAGAAGAAAATAAAACACCTTTAAAACCCCCAAATGGCTCCCCTGCCTCTTCCCAAGACAACCCTGTCCTTCAGGAAGCAGAAGAACATTTTTGCTGAAGGAGCAGGTTCGAGTGTGATGTTGCTGTGCAGTTCTGCACTTGGAATTGTCAGTGCAAGGGGGAGTAAGTGGCACAGGAACAGCAGCTTTAGGTGATTTTTGGGTACTTTTTGGGTACTTTTTTGAGCCCATGGGGAAGCTGCTTCTGAAAATGCTCAAGGCAACAAAATTCAGAGAAATTATCCATGACTTAGAACAAATATAAAACCATGGTTAGTTCATAAGCTTCTATGATTCAACTTCCTGTAAGAGAAAATTTTATTTTTGTCTTTAAGCAGTAGCACACAGAGTTATAAATGGTGATCTCCCCTTGGTGAGTGGCACTAAGTGCTGCAGATATCATTAGGTGCAATTTCACCCAATCAGTCATTTTTAAAGTTAGTGTCATAAAGGTGACTTGAGGTTTCAGGAATCCTCTCATTAATGGTTTGGAAGCAGAAATAAAAAGGTACAGTTCAGATACTATATTAGCACTTTGAATTTTACTAGCACTTTGGACATTTGTATATCTGATACTTATGTTTAAATACATTTGTATGTCTGATATTTATGTTTTAATACATTTGCATAAAAGGAGAATTAGTTTGGTTTTTTTGTGATGTTGCTACAAATGCTTTCTCTGAAAAAATCCATGAGCAGCACAAAGTTTCAAGAGCTGTGTACCTAAAAATAAATACACACAAGGCAATGATCACAAATTACACATCGGTACCTAGCAGGGAAAAGTTTGCAATCCAGAAAATATGCAGAACCATTTCTGTTATTCAAGGTCATCACAGGAAAGATAGCAAGTAAATTTCAGAGTTATCTTTAAGATTATTAGGACTGCTGGAACATCAAGCCCTGACATTATCTACATAAGGAGTAAATATAGTTAAATATGAGTCAAATAGGTTTGTGACAGCTCTTATTTAAAGCAGTTTTTTCATTAAATAATTATTCTGTTTATCCATGGATCAAAGATTAACATGGGAAAAAGAAATGTGTATATATGTATATTACAAAGTATTTGCCATTGCTTCATTTCATGAAAAGTAGAAATCTAAATAAAGAAACATTCTGGGAATTATTAAAGATAAATTTTCTTACAGTTGCCTGCCTTGTAAGTTATTGTATTCTAAAGGAGTGGTCAAAGATTTCCTTTAAAATTAAAGGAAGAAAAATGAAATGCAATAACTTTTAAATATAAATCTTATTTTGTAAACAGCTCTTACTGTGTTGTGGATTTTTTTCAGTATAGTCAATGGCGAAATGCACATATTTCTAATTTACAATTTATTTAATTTAATAATTATTTGGTAAGATCCACCAAACTCCTGAGGAGTTCTGTCATCAAGAATTTTTATATACGAGATCCACAGGTGTTTACAGCTGAATCATTCACAATGTAGCTCAATCAAGTTTTGATAAAATGGTGGTGATAAAATTGTATACAGAAAGAAAAGAATATTTCAGCTTAAAAAATGTCTGACAGTAACCTGAACAAGGTATGAAATTAAACCCAAATTAAAATTAAACCTAAATTGAAATTAAATGTGCAACCCACATCCCAGGTAACCCTTGTGATGAATGTGTGTAGAATGGTTACATTGTGTGAGGTCCTGCATTGCAGCAATAAATGCATGGAAAAATCATTTCCAGTTTCCAACTAATGGTCAAGCTTATAAACTTCAGATTTGGAGGCTTTAAATGCACAGGAATATTTGGCAGTTGTAATTGAAACAACTTGCCATTCGTTCTCAACTTAAAAAAAAATAATTCTGTCATCTCAGGAATTTTTTTCCAACAGCTGTATTCGCACAAACTGCTTGAAGTTAATTTTTCTGTGTAAAAGCCAGAGCGGGGAATGGAGGACAGAAAGGAAAATTGGCTTTAAGGAAAAAGGATGGTATCCTAGCCAACCACATCATGCATGACAAGGGCATGATAGCTCATCATGACAAGGAGTTAGGGAAAAGCGGAGTAATTTAGTGTAATCATATGTTTAGAGAAACATAATAAGTAGTAAAAGGACTAATGAATTCAGGTAACACGGGTTTGTCTCCTGTGCTTGCAGGGTCCTGTAACTGAGCAAGTGTCATTTTGCCATGTGATAATAATACATCTTCTCCTTTTTGCTTTCTGTCTTAACTATTTGAAATGACATGCTCATCAGGTCAAAAGCTAATGCATATTGTGTGTGTGAGCAGTAACCCACTCCAATGAGTGTATTTATCTTAAATAGCTCCAGTGCCATATCCTCCTAATCATGGCTGGTGACTCCTGGTACTGGGACTGTAACCACTGCAAAACAGCAGCCACAGAATTTGGTGTCCATACAACCCAACCATGTCTTCTGTGCATCTGGCAGCTCTCTGGGATGAATAGTGTGTTTTCCTTGGGAAGAGTTTGGCTGAAACTATGCTATCGTTTGGACACTATATTTGTAACCATATTATTTTCTATAATCTAAATAATTTTTATAGAAAGGAGGTGTGTGTGGGGGGGCTTGTTTTCAGAAACATTGAATAGCATATTGTTGACAAATTCTCTTCCTTTTCCTCTCAGTAGAAAATCACTTTTTACATTAAGTCTAACAGCCAAAAGGGAATTTTTTTTTTTTTTTTTTTAATGAGGAACAAATACTGGCAAAGTCAGTCTGTCAGCTAAATAAGCCTGTATAGCATATTCCTTAAAAATGTAAATGTTATTTTGGAGTCTGGACTCGAGATTCAGATTCTTCTGTTAAGGACATAGTTTCTCTCAAAAGAATTCTTCTCTCACAAACTTTTTCAAAACAATGCTAATACTTTATGTCTGGTAAGAAATGTATGAACAACTAGCCAGGCTGTATTTGAAATTTTTTCCTCCAAGCTGAACAAAACAAAGAAAATATAGTCAAATAGAACAAAATGTTTTAAAATGTTTAAGAAAGCCATTTAAAAAAAAATTCAGTTCTATTTGCTTATACTTTCTTTTCCTTTCTTGTTCTGTTCAATCTCAGAAAGTCCAAGAGAACACAAACATGTTTCATCTCCGATTTCATTCAATTTGTTTTCACTTTTTTGACAATTCAATATGGGTATTTGAGAATTTAATGTCAGTTATTTCTTTTTAAACTCTCTCCTTCATTCCAACTGTGCTCATGTCTTTTATATATATCTTATTTCATATTTGTATTTTTCACCTACTCTTCTGGGAAAAGTAGGCTAGTAAGACTGATGTTCACTTTCTGAAACTTGTTTTTCTTTTAGTTCTGTTTCCCTAAGGGGAGTTAAAAGAAGGGAAACGTAAAATGCTGAATTAAAAAATGTAGGATTTTTTTCTACTCCTACATAGTAAAAGGCCTGGAAGGGATGGTGGAAATGCCAGTTCAATTTTTTTTCTGAAAAAAAACAACTTGTCATCAAATATCTATTTTGAGAAAAAAAAACCAAAAAACCAAAACAAACAATTGTTTTTTTCTTAGAAGAGTATGTTTAATAATACATACTGTTTGTCTCCATGATGTCAGTGTGTAAAAAGTGGATGGACTTGTGTTGTGATTGCTATAGTGTGAAAAATCAGCTCTTAAAACTCCATTTATACCTCTGCATTAAAGCTACATCCATTATGATTCTGTACTGCATGTATAATGTCCTGCAACCTTTGAGGTAACATAGGCTGAAGTTACTAATTTATATTAAAAGGAATTAATCTTCACCCTGTTAATCTAATTGTTTACTCTGAAAAGTAAGATCCAGACTAACTCTTGGAGCTGGGTGACTGAACAGCTGTTTACATGAGCAATATCAATGCAATATAGGAGAGCAGGTTTCAAACAAACTCTTGTACAGCAAATTTCAGCCTTTTTGGTTCCTCATTGCTGCTGGTGATTTCAAGATGCACAGCAGCCAGGAGTAACTCAGAGCTGTTCTGCAGTGCCAAAGACAAACATTCCTCTGCAGCAGCACCTGATCCATGCTGGCACCAGGGCCAAGGGCAAGATGTCATTTCAGACATCCAGGGTCACAGAGTGGATCCTGGGGGAATGGCACAGCACCCTGCCCTGCCTTCCAAAGCAGCCCAGACTGTCCTTGGCCAGTTCAGTCTCCCAAGTTCTGTTTGATGTTTGTTTAATGCCACCACAGGACCATTTGCAAGTGATTTCCTTCCCTTTTGGTTTACTCCCTCTAATAGGCTTTCTCCAGCATACTCTGAATTTCTCTGGACAATGTCTTAGCTCCTGGAGGCTGCCTCACATTGTGTCTGACTGCAGTTCCTCCTGCACGCAGCGTGTTCCTGGTCCTCACCCATCCGCAATACATTGTAACCATAGATACCCTGCTCCATTCACACAGGAGCCTTCAGGGCTCCACATTTGCTCCTGTAAATATTTTGATGAAAAGAGTGATTATATTTCAGAGCAAGGCTTCAACAATAATATCAGTTAAAAGCATTGATTAAGAGAAGTAAAAGTGTGCATCCCTAAGAGTACTGGATGAAGTTGAATCTGAGATTCACAACTATTGCATGTTAGCATGAAGTGCTACTGAAAGGTACTTTATTTTCAAATTAGTGATCTCTCAAGGCTTGATCCAAATTCATTTGCAATGAAGATAAGATTTTCCATTGATTTAAATTTGCTTTGGAACATAGATCTTTTATTAATTTAGTTTTTATTAATAGCTTCAAAATTGTGTGTTACGCAGTTTATAAAGTGCTCATGTTTAATTCAAATGTAAAATATTATTATTATATTCCATTCCCATCCTATGAAGCATCCACATCAACTACTTTGAAGATATTCAACTGGAGAAATATTTGAACTGTTTATTTTTTGAAGGGAGAAAGAAATCTCATACCTATGATGACAGTCTTTTTGATTTAATGTTGTTCTTAACCTTATTAGAGAAATTTTTTATAACCTTTTTTTTTTAAAAAGCAGTAGTTCTGTCTCTGTATATGGCTATTAAAATCATTATACATTTCTAGGAGTAAATAAATTTAGGAGAACAGAAATGCATAATGCAGCACCCTTTTATCAAGGGCATGTACCACGCACCAGATGGAAAACAAACTGTGTTTACAACATTACCACTATCGCCACTGACACTACGAGATCTACAATATGTTATAGCAGCAGCTCCATTAACCTTGCTAGTTCTGTTAGAGTTGTCTGGTACTTTGCCCAATCTGTGTTTGTTGTCAGCAAATGGATCAAATTAGGAGATTTTCATTCTGTTTATTGACCTTTTTCCTCCTTTCTCAATTTAGGTCATAGTTCATTCAAAATTGTTCTACTATTGCTCTGTAAAATACTGCAAATAGATGGCTCTGGATCTGTCTGCTACTCCACATGTAAATTACACCATCTTACCTCAGAGGTGAAACTTCAGAACAGGCATTGATAGCAAATGTGCTGTAAAACCTCCAATTGCTGCCTGGTGGGTGGCTGGTGACCTTTAGGAGCAGATCAGGACACGCTGCTGTCCTTCAGTGCAGTGCCCACAGTACCTCTGGCTTTTCAAATGAGAGCAACCCTCACCACTCCTATTTATGTTTTTAATGTAGTCATTTGTCTGACAACTTAGGAAGCGGGTGGGAATGTTTTATTTTGTTAAAATGAGTAAACTAGAAGAGTGATTCTGTTGCCCTTGCCTCGATGCCCTCACTCCAGACAGTGAAAGGATGCTCAGTTTCTGACCTGTGCCTGCCTCGGGAGAGGTTCCTCACACCATTCCATTATCAGCTCAGTTCTGCAGGATCCACTGCGGGCCATGTGTTCCCATCCTGTATTTGTGCTGCACAAATTCACACGCAGCCACATGACAGCCCAAGTCTGTGCACTGATCCAGCCCAAACAGAACTGCTTGCTGCTGCTGTGGGTTTTGGCTGGATGTGCTTCCTACCTCGCTGTGTGGCTACAAGAGCACTTCCACCCCGAGGGAGACAGAACCAAGTGGCTTTGTGTGGGAGAAAAGAACAGAGTCACCCCCCTCCCTAATGGCGCTTGGCAGATTAAACTGATTGTGGACAAAGATATAATGTTGACCAGAAAAATTAGAATGCCTCAGGAAGCCATTTTCAATTAGATTATTATTTGGAATAAGGTGATGTCCTCCATACACCTACTGTCAGACACTGAAGCCCTTCCTTAGCATTTCTTCCCTTGGCAGTTCAGTTCATTAAAATCATAAAGGAAACAAAGCTGTAGGGGCAGGAAAATTATTTCAAAGACTGAGACAGAAGCAACCTGATACTGGCATTGTGCAACCTCCCTTCCACTTCTTCCTGTTGTGTGAGCAGTGCTGAGCAGGCAGTTGTGATTTAGATCAACACTCCTTGCCACAGCAAGCTGAATAACCTCCTGACCTTCAGTTCTATTGTGATACACAGGGTACGTTTTCTCTCAGCTAAAAGCAACTTATACTGAAGGGAAAATAAGGCCTGCTTCTCAGTTTGGACAAGATTTAAGGCATTGCATCACCAGTCAGGCAGATGGAAGTGGTAGGGGGGTTTCTACTTTATAAAATATGGCAAATTTAAAAGTTGGGGTTTTTTTTTGGTACCCTTTTATTGACCTATCTTGCATGGAGAAAAATAAAAAGTTATTATATGAGAAATAATGAAGGGGAAAAAAAATTAGAATTTTAAGTTTTCTGTATTCATCTTTGCTGCAACCCCATTCTGCTTAAAGCCTGTGTCAATAAATCGTGGTCTACATATGGACAGCCAGAGCAACACCTATGATTCTGAACATTTTCCCCCAATTCTTTCAAATTTAAATAATATATAAAACAGTTTTAGAATCCATCCATCATTATTGCAGTGATATTCAGGATATTTTCTCCATCCATGAGTACTACATTTGCTTCTGAACGCAAAGGTTATCTCGCATTGGATCTGGAGTTTTGTTGCTTAGGCTGAAGCCATTTGGTGAAAGTCTTTTCAGCTTCGGACTGGTTTCTGTTTGAGTGTGCCTTGGCAAAGCAGCTTGCTGTTTTCAGATGAGGGGTTATATAATCAGTTTGGGAAAAAAACTCCATTGTAATCGTCACTGTGGGTAGGAACAGGAAGGTCATAGAGGTAAATGAAAATATATTGGTTTACAAAATCCTGAATTTATCACTGTGACTGCAGTTACTTAAGTTATGAGGATTGGTACTACCAAGACATAAGTTGTGACTTTATGCTTCCCTTGTTTTAGCAAGGGAGAGCATTTGGGATATAGCTTATTCCAGCAGGAGCTGATGCATAGCTTAGGGGCATATATAAACGTGGTTTGAGTGATATGGTGTCTTCAGCTGTGGAACTCAGCCCCCCAAACTGACTTGTATGCATCCTTTGTAAAGCCTGTAGGCCACACATTTTCTGTACCAGATCTGCCTACTCAAGAAAGCAAAAACATCCTTTATTTTTAGTCAGGTTTAGTTTGTGGGTGTACCATTAGTAGTGTAATGTAGACACGCCAATAAAGTAAGAACAGCTTGTGCAATTCTCTTTGAGGTTAAACTTAGGGTCAGAAATAAAACCATTGCAGTTTTGCATTTTTCTGGCACTTGCTGGAAAGATTTCTATAGAATGCATCATGTTGGGGAAAAACTTATCCTTTCAT
Organism: Cinnycerthia olivascens; assembly: GCA_035048155.1. NCBI lineage: Eukaryota > Metazoa > Chordata > Aves > Passeriformes > Certhiidae > Cinnycerthia > Cinnycerthia olivascens. Next base: position 5,027,371 of record JAWWMU010000036.1, on the reverse strand, counting down.
AGCTGCACTAAATTGATCATTTAACTAAATTATAACAATAACAATACAACAATAACTGATAACAAAATAACAATAATTGTGTATTCTTAATGAAGGAATACTCTTCCAAGTATAGGTGACTGCCTCCCTTTGATCTGCTCTTGAGAACTGGTGAAGACAAAGGGCTGAGCATGGGTTTTATTCAAGACTACCTTAAATAAAATATTTAATAACAGCAACATAGTATGCACCTTTCTTCTTCATGGTTATTCTGAACATATTTACAATAATTTATTTACTTTAGCAAGTAGCATTTATTTTAATGTATTGGTATTAGGCACATTGTGTTCCATGTTTGCTTTCAAGATGAGAAGTAATATTTCTGCCCATATATTGTTCCTTCTGAATTTATCATAATTACTTTCAAAAATATTTTTCTACCTGAAAATACTATATATAGGCACAGAATATCTGCTGTCTTAGATTTCCTTTTTGTCTTACTACTGGAGTTGGCTTCTCTGTCACAGCAGATGAAGCCAGTCATGGAACCGTTTCGGAAGCCTCCATGTGATGTGTCATATTTACTTTTAGTGGACTGCAGTATGAGACTGAAATGTGGGATCTCCTGTCACAGTAGAGTAGAAACAGGGCTTTTCTGCATACCTGATAATAGAAGAGGCCACTTTTTAGAACATCTTACCTTACAGTGAGGGGTTTAAGGGGAGCACTGGTGAGCCATCATTCATTCGAGCCTGCTATAGACAGCTCCTTGTCTGTAACAAGACAAGAGGGGAGCCCAAATTGATAACTGAGCTCTACCCATGTCACTTGTGTATTCATTTCCTCATGTACTTTGCCTGCAGTGTTGCTGAAAGATAAAATAGTGCTTAGGTTGATGAGAAGAAGCAGATAGGAAAACTGTTTGGACAAAATGAGAAATAAGATATCTTAAAGTAGAATCTATTTGTTTCTCTTTTTCACTAACATTCCTGACATGATATTCTGTTAGAGGCTTTATTATGAGCATGGTTTTATCTATAAAGCATGTGGGCAGATATGTAAAGGAGCAAGAGAAGGGAAGGAATAAAAAGGAAAAGAAGAAAACTAACAGCCTCAGAGTAGATACCATGCTTCTGTGAAGCTTGGCATTTCCTATCAGTCAGGATAGGAAATGATAATCTTTCATAACAAAGAGAGAAATCTGAACATGAATGCCCATGGACAAATAAAGAGTGACCCTGGTTGCTCCAGTACAGTTTGCTGTTGTATCTTTGAGAGTCTGCAGCTCTTTTGGTCATTCATTAGAGCAGTAAGTCTCTGTGTAGAATATTTGAGTTTACTCAAATGTTACTGCAATTATGTTTGTGGGCATAGATCCAGAATGAAGCAAAAAGGGCAGCAGTGTATGGACTTCATCATTGTCCTCTCCTGGACTCCAGCATGAGTAGAAGTTGCAATATCAAATAAGCAGGGAAATGCATTATGTATGGTCACCCAATACCTGCAGCCATTTTTCTTTACCATGCTCTGAGACCTTGCCCTTGTTCTTTATATTTTTATAACATCTTCATTCCATTATTGGAATCCTGACTTTATAGACTTGCAATTTAAAACTATTCCCTTCTTAGTAGCCTAAAGAGTAAGTTCAGCCTGTTCTTCAGAAGTTTTGTTGGCTCCCAGAGTGTTAGGTGTATAGTATTGCTTCACAATTCAGGGTGGTTTGGGCCTCTGGTGACACTAATTTCTGCCAGATTTGTTACAACTTCTTACTCAATATCTTAACCAACCTTCTGAGTGTTTAAATGCTAATCAAGGTTGTAGCTGGCAGGGGTGAATAGCATCAGGGATGAATAAAGACATGGACACAAGGCTGCAGTGTGATTTGCCTCATCTGAATGTACTCATTCATCTCTCTCACTAAAGTCTGTAACAATCAGGAATCCTCATGAACCATAGATCAAATGTATTTAAAAAGGTAAATTCTGTAGGGCTGTCTCATTTCTGTTAAATTGTGCTGTTTTGCAGCTGAAAGTCCATAGAAATTCCTGCAAGCTATTAACTAAAATACAGAGCCTCACAGAAGAATGTAACCTGTTGCTAGTGCTAGGCACTCCTTCAAAAGAAATAATACTAATGAGAAAAAATATCTATACTGCAGATTCTGATTTTTTTGGTTTTAACAGTTCAATCTCAAAATTTATACCCAAAAAAACATTTAGTCTTACTAAAATACAACTGGAGAGGTGCAGCAGTACTTACAGGACCTGGCTAATGACAGCAGCAGCTTTTCATGACATCTCTTTGGTAGGCTTTAGAATGACCTTGTCAAAGTTAAAAGCTTATAGCATTCATAATTTTTTTAAAGCGTTATGATTCTGCATAACAGTGCTAAAAACAAAACCACAGTATAATTATCCTGTCAATCAAGCTGCCAGAGAAGGCATTTTCCACTAGCTTTGCACCTACTAAACTGTAAATAATTTATAAAATTAGAAGCCAAGACTAAGTGGAGGCATTTTGGGTCTAGTTAAGCACTTGTCAGAGCTCTATGGTTTAAGTGACCCCACACTCTGAGCTCTGGGTGCCTGCTTCTATCCTGTGAGTGTGAAAATGGTCATTTGTCCTTGTATTGCTGTGCATGCACCTAATAAAAATATCAAGCTGTTAATAGAGCTGTGAGCAGGTGTACAGAGGATGTTGTAATGATGTTTTATTCATTTGAATTTCCAGTCCATTTAGTCTCATCCAATGAACAACAAAAATATTTTCTTCATTATCTCCAATTAATGTAAATGTCAAATATTTGAATATATTATCACACCGATAATTCAGTGCACTGGTTGATTTGTGGAGTATTTGCATTAAAGTGACAATTAAAACAAGAGGAAAAGTAATCCAGAAGGCATGTTCTTATCTCTTGTCATGTTCTTACAGAGATGTTGGACTTGCTTCTCTGAAATCTTTTGACTGTGGTAAACAAGTTGCTTGAAGCCTTTGGGCTTACCATTGTTTGTATCTGATCTTTAAAAAATGATAGTAATTGATTTGTAATTATTTCAAAACAAGGTTTATTGGCTATTCACTGTCTGTTCAGTTCAGCCTGGATAGGGTTAATTTCCTTCCTGGTAGCTGGTGCAGTGCTGTGCTCTGGATTTCCTGGGAGAATCATGCTGATAACACAGGGGTGCTGGGGTTGCTGCTGGGCAGTGCTTGCACAGTCAGGGACTCCTCTGCTCTGCTGCTGCCCTGCCAGGGAGCAGGGAGGGGACACAGCCAGGGCAGCTGGCCTCAGCTCACCCCAGGGATGTTCCAGACATCTCCCACAGTGTCCTGCTGGGCAGTAAAACTGGGGAGAGCTGGCCAGGGGGTGGTGACCCACTGATCAGGGCATCGCTCAGAGGGTGGTGAGCAATCCCATTGTCCATGGTTTGGTTTGTCTATTCGTTTACAATTATTATTGCTTTCCCTTCCTTTTCTGTCATATTAAACTGTCTTTATCTTGCCCCTCAAGTTTTGCCTTTTTTCTGATTCTCTCCCCCTTCTTGCTGTGGAGAGAGTGAATGGCTCTGTGGGGCTCTGTGGAGCTCTGTGTGCCTGCCAGCTTAAACCACAGCACACTGGAAAATTTGCTTGACAGATACTAATCTCTCACAACAGAGCTGTTCTGAGGGCAGAAGTCTGCTTTATGGATATATAAAACCAAATGCGTTCTGACAGGATGGAGGCAATTAAATAATTATCATGTGTTTATCTTTTGATAGCTCTCTCTCCTTTAACTTCTCTTGTGCTCGTTTGTGACCCAGACGGTGCCTGCCCACTCGATTCTAGTGTGGGACAGCATGTCCCACTGCAGCACTGGGCAAGGAGGGGGGCAGCTGGGCCCCTGAAACTGTGCCTATGTGAGTAGGATTCAGTGCTTTCAGGAGAACACTGCTGGCAAGTTCTGCAGGCACCCAGAGAGCACACCTGGGACATTAGAAACAAGAAAAAATTATTGCAGTCTTAGGGTTAATCACTTAGCACTGCTAAAACTTATTGCTTGGTTTGATTGGTAGATTGCTTATTGAGATCCTTACCAGTGTTTGGGGCCTAATTTCTTTCTAATTTTTTTTCACTGTTCTTTTTCTGTTGCAGAGCTAAATTTTATATGAACTCCACACATACAGATAGTAATTTCAAATAGCCCTTTCTCACATGGAGAAAATATGAAGTAATAATAACCCAGGAATCCATACAAACTCCAGGTCATCATCACACACTCGTCATGGAAGTAGTCGTGAGGTCATAGCACATTTTTCTCCAAGTTTTGCGTATGAACAACATATGCTCTGCCAAAAGTATTGGACATGATTAGTCTGTTATTACTAATACTCGTGCAAGTTTCCATGGAAGGTTTTTAATTGTTGAAGAACCATAGAAATACTCAATAATGCTTCCTATCCCTCCTTCCTTTCCTCCACTTGTAAGAACTAAATATTTGTTGTATTCCACCAAAAAAGTTGCTGCCCTTGGTGCTGCCCAAATGTGTTTTTAGTAGTAAGTGTTAAATGCAGCATATCAAGATTGGGGTGTGCAAACTCATCCACTTCTGCTTCTCACCTAAGAATTTAATTACTGGAGTAGGAGCCAGATGAGTGTGGAACAGGAGGGTGGCTGGGGAAAACGCAGGACTTTGCTGTTTTGTACTCACATATTTATGCCCCCCGCACCTGCTGAGATTCTGAACCTTTTTAGACTGGTGAGGCCGAAAGAGCTGCAGGTAGGATATGCTGCTTGTAGTTTTTTCTCTTGCAAACCAGAATTACTTTTTATTTTACAGTAACTGGAATTCTAGGTTTTTGCAAAAAATGTCAGCATCTTCATTGTCTAATCTTCTTTTCGGGTGGTCCTCCTCTAATGTTGGCTTGTGTATTATCCTCTGAGATTATCATGTTAGAGTTTGAGAAGCAGCAAAATTTTACCTTCCCTCAACAAAATCGTTAGGGAAGATGGGGGAGTTCCAAGGGAACTGGATGTCTGGAGCACTGTGGGTGTTGCAAGAGCATTGAGACCATAGTTAGTTTAACTTGTAATAAATTAAATGAGGTGATAAGTTGAATTCTAGGTCTAGGATTTAGAAGATGGCAAAAGTAGCTTAGTATCATTAATTTAAAAGATAAAATAACTAAAATACTAGGTACAGAGAAATTGTGACAAATGTAGATGGGAAAATATTTAAACTTTTTGCATATTTTTTGTATGAGTTGAGTGCTGTGAGAAATAATAAAAGGTTAATGTTTCTCTTCTTCTAAAGAAACGTCATCACTGTGATCTGACTTTAAAGCTGCTTTTGTTATGCCTACACTGGTTCAAATCAAACTTCTGAATTTTTAGGGTTGTTTTGATTTTTTTCTGTTAGCTTTGCAACATCATCAACATTCAGAGGACCAAATAATGATCCACCAAGGTGTAAAGTAGTTGGCATTATTAATAAAATTAAAAGAGAAGGGACCTGAAGGGGAGCAGAGAGGATTCTTGGGAAGAGCATGCTTAAAGTTATTCCATTTCTGTAGCTGAGGTCACAGGGGGCTGTCTTGTGTGTTAAAGTTTTCATGCTTTATGATCACACAGAAAATTTAATCCCACTCTGGTTAAAAATGCCAGGTTCATGCCACTGCAGAGGGAAACATACAGCTTATGAATTTGCAGAATAAATACAAGAAGAAAATATTGAACAATGTGTTCCAGGAGGCTAACAGATTTTTATTATAAGTTCATAGTAAAAATATTGATAACAGCTGAAATTTACTATGTAAAATTCTGCAAATAAAGAAATGGATAAAAACTGTGAGATCAAGTAACCTATTGTATTGCTTATAGACCAGTTCTCATCAAATGAGCTTTATTCATTCCCACATAGCCTCATTATGGGTGTAATGTATGGAAGACAAGACACTCTAGTAGAATAGGAAAGAAATTTAGATGCAGTAGGCAAAAACAGAGGTAGCACAGACTGGAAATAATAAAGGTGTCTGTACTTGTGAGCAAAGCTTTCTGGGATAATGTATTTTAAGTTACAGAGAAGCTTTCTCTAACAGCTTCCTCAAAATTTATACAACAGTAAATTAAAAGTAAAATGACTATTAATTTTATACCTGCAGACTTCCCTGAATAACAGAGGAGGGAAGGAAGGCAGGAAAATCCCCAACACTTTAATTCTACAGGAACCTGGTGGGGGAGGGAAAGGGGAGGTCCAGGCATTTTTTTTTTAACCTGGAAATTTCAGTTAATTGCTTTCACGTGGGTTTTGCTGGAGTCTTGGCATTTATAACTCCTCAGGTCACTGCTGTGTGGGGCTCTGCCACCGCCCGTGCTTCTCTTCACTGCTGGGGAGGTGGGGGCACAAATCCATGTGAGCTGCTGCCCTGCTTCCCTTTCCTGTCACCAGCTCTTGAGGTGCTTTGTGAAATAAGGGTTATTTTATGACAGGTAAAGCAAAAACGCTTCCGTTTCATGGTTGTTTTGAGTCAGTCTTTTTGTGCTCAATCCCTTTTATCCACGCTGTTCTGTGTCACTATCTTGGCAGTTGTTCGGCTTTGGGTCAGGCAAGCGTCTCAAGAGACTGCAGTTCAAGTGTGCCCAAAAAAGGAAAGTGAGTTTTTTAATATGAGTGGAAACCTTTTTTTTTCTTTATTTTTGCATGACTTAATATAAACTTTGAATCCAGGATATTACATTATTCAATTTCAAATTTCAGTGGGAGGTTGTTTTTTTTCCTCAAAACAAATTAATTGACCTATCCTTAGTTGAAAGTTATTTGTTATTCCCTAATTCTGTATTGATTCTAAAGGCCCAAACTGTTTTCCCAGATTTCTTGGCAGTTAGGGATATGTGTAAATAATTGATAATAAAAGGAAAAGATTGCAGTGGGTAAAGGGAATTAAATATCTTCCCATTTCATTCAGGGAATGTATCATAAAGAAGATACTTAACCAGTTTTTAGAGTACTTTTATATACACCCAACAAGTTAATCTCATTTCCCTGCAGTCATTATAACTGACTTCTATCAATGAATTCAGTGATTAGTGACTACATCATAGCAGACAAACCTTCCCATGCACAATAATGTAAATTTTGGGAATTCATGGTTCAGAATTCACCTGGTGGAATTCAAATATGATGAGTGTCAAAACTTCAACACGGAGTAATTTTTGTAATTATGGACTATTATTTGAAGTATACTTTTGCATCTTATATTTAAATAAGGTTGGTTATTTCTGACTGTGATGCAACGCAGAGATAAAGGGAAAATGAATGTATTTGAAAAGAGTCTTACAAAATGTCAGTGTTCAAATTATAATTTACCAATGAGTTTACAAAAAAACCCCAAGCCCTGAACAAGAGCAGGAAAAAACAAAGATGCTTTACAAATAACTTTCCCTTTGTAGTTTCCCTAGAAGATATAGCAAGAAGTGTTCAACTCCAATGTATTTTAAGTAATTGATGAAGAACAATTTTCCTGGCAATTACTTTTAATGTCTGTATCT
>JAWWMU010000036.1:5004937-5019765 GCA_035048155.1 Cinnycerthia olivascens | reverse complement strand
AAGTGTTCAACTCCAATGTATTTTAAGTAATTGATGAAGAACAATTTTCCTGGCAATTACTTTTAATGTCTGTATCTCAGAGGATAATAATATTTGAGCCTCAGGCCATGCAATTGTATCTTCTGCTGTCTGCATTAGAAATAATGCTTAGATTCATGTGCTTAATTCTCTAGTCATTGCTCTCTTTGTAGTATTCTGCATCATAGCAAAAATATATTTGAGTAAGTATGTTCTCTTTTTTCTAAAGTTACTTTAGAGTAACTATGCTGTAGTATGTATAGAGAGATAAACTAATCATAACATTGTGTGTGGTGCTAAAGGGCAACAGAAGTGTGCCTGACTGGAGACAGATAAGCTTGTGCAGCTTTGAGAATTTTTAAAGCCACCATGTTTTGGGCTTTTTCTGAAAAAAAAAAAAAGTTAGAAAATTATTTCTGGCTTACCCCTGAAAATGCTGCATTAACGAGATCACATGCAGCAGGAAGCTGAGATCAGCCAAGAAGCAAAAAGATGGTACGATTTGCTCAGAATCCTTTTAACATCTTTTTTGCGTTAATAATGGACTTGTGAGAGAATGGAGCCTCAATGGTGCATTTCTACAGCTCTGTGCTCAATAGCAAGGCCAACGAGAAGTCTATTCAGTGATCCTTGCAAATTAGCACTGCTTTAGGGATGTGACACGTCCCTGTGGGCACCCCAGCAGATGAGAGCAGTTGGGAAGTAATAAGCCTCTGCCATTCAGGATCAGTGATTTATGACCCTAGAAATAATGCAAAGAGTAACTGAAATCAGCCTTTCTAGATACCATAATGACAGCACAACAGACACTTTGCTTAATATCACTGGGTGTGCTTCTGATTTCTGCAACAGCTTCCAGGAGGTGCAAGCCCAGGTTTACAGACGGACAACCAGCAGCCCCTCGGGTTTTGAGAATTTTATTTCTGAAGGAGAATTTCCTTTTTCACTTTGCACAAATGAGGCAGCTGCAGGCATGCCTGGCTATGCACATAGGCATGGATAATGTCAATGCACTTCACTGCTTGTAAAATTCTTGCAGCCAGGGCTCTGGTTCCAAAGCTGACAAAATGCTGTGGGGTAAGAAGGTGCACATGGAACCATGATCTGTTAGAGGAGCTTCACCTATTGCACTGTCTGCATGCTCACATCAGGAAAAAACCTCGTGGATTAACAGAACCAACAGTGTTCAGGTTCTTCGGGGGGTTTTTGTGCTTTGGGAAGGCTATAAATGAAGAGTTAATTGAACAACAACAAAATAAGTATCAAGACAATCCTACAACCTATTTTTTGATAATTGTTTCTTCTCTTTAGAGAACATTACCTCTCTCACAGATGGTCAGAGTGATGCATTTGGGGAAATCAGCAAAACTTGGCTTTTTTCCTGGTCGCTCTGCTTAGTAACTGCAGCATTTAACCCCAGAAGTATTATTTAAGTTTGCTCCAGATACCATTTTAATCAAAAGTACTCGACTTCACAGTTGGAAAATTCTTCTTAAGGCCTCTGAATGCTTTTCTTTTTTTTTTTGTGTGTGTTTTGGACTTATGGAAACAAACTCTGCCAAAGAAATATTTACTTACATTCAAATCATTTGAAAAAGGATTCTTGAAATTGACTGGTAAAAATGTTTAATTAATCAAGTTTATGTCATAGTAGTAGTAGCAGCTGATTTTTCCAACAGTCAGTGGTATGGAGGAAAAAATATTTATTTCTACCTCCTACGTTGACATACATTGGAAGATTAAATAGCTGGGATACTCACGTGAAGGTGGATGGTTTGACTGTTAGGATGAGTACATTCCCTGAGACCAAAATCCAGGACTTACCGCTCTCTCCTCTGGGTACCTTATGCTTATAGCAATGTTTTCAGGTGATTTTGGAGTGAATGTGAATGTGCAGAGAGGTGAGGCAGAGTGCTGACAGGTGGGGTTAGGTCAGGCCCCGTGTCCATGTGGGGCTGCTCCTGACTCAGGGCCCCGTCCCTCTCTGCTCTCGGGCACTGGGAGGGATCCCTGTCAGTCAGGAGCCCCTTTTCCCTCTGTCATTTGTGAAGGCTCAGAGCTTCCATGAGAGTTGTACAAATACCATTTTTCGACATGAAACTGCAACTGAAACGATGATGTTTGGCTGTGACAGCTCGTTCAGTGCAAGCTGAGCTCCTGTGAGATGCATGGAAAATCATCCTGTCGTTATTCTTGGGAGGAGCTCCTATGATATTTCAGATGACCTGTAGTTTTGGTTTTTTACCATTCCCATTCTGTACCTTGAAGGTAGAGTTTCTTCACAGAGAAGTTTGATCTTTTGCCAGTCCCTGCATTTGTGGAGATTATTCCCTTTCTCCCTGTTCTTAGGTGAGCTGGCCTTCCATGCTGCAGGATGATTTGGGTTTGGCTCCACGCCCAGCATCTCAGCACATTCCTCTTAATGAACTTAATTTCTTTTTTTCTTTGTTCTTTTTTTCTTTATTTTATCTCTCTCTACTTGTCTCTTTGCTGTCTGTGTTTTAGTCCAAGCAAAATTTTATTTGTATGATAAGCATGAGTGAGTAAGTCCACCTCTAGCACAGCTAGAAATTTCATTTATTTTCAACTCTTCTTTGCTTCCCCTCCATGGAACTGAGATTAAGCTGGTTCCTACACTGTCACTCTGCAGCACAGGCAGGGATAGGGAGTCTAGAAAATACAGAAGATAGAAAATACTTAAGCAAAAATTCAGCCAGAAATTATTTTTAAGAAATATTTTGTTCAGCCAAAACTATATTTACTTTAAAAAATAATAAAGCTTATTGTTTTTAAAATGCTAAAAACCAACTGTTTAAGAAATCTCTTGCCAAGAAAAGGAATCAAAAAAAGAAACAAATAAAACCCCCATTTTCAGTAACTCCTCATAGTCATCTACCAGGTGCAGTTGGGGCTGCTTGTATTAACTCTTCAAGTACGTTTGTACACATCCATCATTCTTCTAGAAAATGATAAATTTCCTCAGAGAACTGTGCTCCATTCTGAGCACTCCACACTGTGGACAGGTCTCCTTTACCAGGATATGTTGAGGCAACCTTTCCCACGTGGCACATGTTATCACTCTCTGACAGTTGACAGCAGAGCTTTTCATGTTTGCTCTCCCTAATCTATTTGAACACAAAGATCTGGTTTAGTGCAAGTGAGCTCTTCTAAACTGCTCAAAATAACCTGTGTGTTACAGATTGAGAGGTTATGGAACACAGAGACGAGCAGTTCTCTGGCAAATGCAAAGGAGTGTTGCTCTGATTTGGAGTGGCAAGGCAAGTGTCTGTCCCACTGGAAAAGCCACTTGCAGGGCTGCTCATCTGTTAACACCTCTGCTGGCAATTATCCAGGAGTCACTGGGGGAAGAGATTGTTTGCTTGTTTATTTAGTGTGGTGAAAAAGGATCTTATAACTGTCCAGCAGCTGAAGAAATTAAATCTATTTAGATATGCTAGAGAGGAAGTTTCTGAAGAATGCAAGTGTAAATATTGTAAGGCATCCAAATGTTAAAAGGAAATAGCCTGGTTTAAGGGATTAAAAAAAAATACTTCATTGTAGAGTTGTTTCCTAACGTTAAGTTACTTGGTTTATTTCAGAGTAGCTGTAATATATTAATGCGTGATAGTTTGCGATTTGTTCATAATGAACAATTGTGTTAACTTCTAATTTTCATATCTCTAAAAAAAGAACACAGAAACAAATCAATTCTATTAATTGCTTTTATTCAATTCCAATTACAATGATACTGTTTAATACCAGCTTACTAAAGGCCAGTATGAGTTACTCATTACCTATTTAGAGGACTTGTTCAGCTTTCTATTTATTGTTTGATGTTAAGCACAAGCGGTGTCTGTTTGAAGAAGATTATTTCTGTCCCTTTACATATCGACATCATTCCACAAATACCTCTAAATCCCTTGGAAATGTTTGTGTGTAGCCAGTAATGTGCTGGAGAGTAAAGTGTTGTAAGCAGTCAAATGGTGCCCTGCCTTAAAGTGACAACAGCGTGTCCCTGTGGCCTGGCAAGGGGCTGGCCAGGATTTACAGACCTGGGAGGGAGAGTTGTGAATGGGGTGTGTAATTTGTTCTGAGGGAATGATCAAGTTACTGGGTAGCTCCTGCAGGAAAGGGCATCATGGAAATGCTGAATGGCAGCTGGTGGCACCGACAGCATTCCTAAACTTGGATCCAAGGTGGTGTGTCCAGGGGCACTGGTGTCCTGCTGTGCTTTGGTGACTGTTCAGTGACTGCTGGGTCCTGCCCTTGGCAAACAGCAGGGAACAGGCTGGTGCAGCCCTGGCACCCAGGCATGGGAACACTGAGCCTCCCCCCGGTGTTTCTGTGGCACTCTGTGCTGTTGGTTCTCCTGCCTCTCCCCCTGATGTAGCTCCCCTGTCTTAGTTTAGGGCAAATTTGGGAGAGGGAAAGAAGGGAAAAGAAACAAACTTCTAGATGGACCACCCCTCCCCTTAGCTGAATCGGGATAGGAAAAAATTTTTTTGGAAGAAAGTGGAAAAAGTTGTTTATTTAACAGATAAAGCACTCCCCAGCTTAACAAATGAGGGAATAACACTGAACAACAAAAAAAACTTTTCTCTGATTCGCAGAGATGCTTGAAAGTCTCTCTCGTGGCTGTAGCTCGGCTGAGTTGCTGTCGGTTTCTTTGGTGGAAAGGCCGGGCCCAGGCCAGGCCTGGTGGGCCAGGGCTGAGCTCCTGGGGCCTTTTTTGGTGTTTAGTTTAGAGCAGGTTCAAACAGTTTCAAGAAAAGAAAAAAAACTGTAGTTCGGAGTACTTCTTTGCTTCAGCTAGTTAAAAAACTAACAAAAAAGCAAAGGAGAGCTCTGTCCTGCTGTTCACACTGCCGACCACACAGCCGTCTGAGAGTAGGAAAGCTGAAGACTCTTATCTTCATGTTTTGAAAATAACTGTTTCAGAAATTCTAGGGCGCTTTCTTCACTCTTAGATCTAATTTTTAAAGGTACAACACTTATTTCTGAACTAAACAGACGAATGGGGATACAATTTAGCATCAACCCAGGACATCCCCCATTCTGCCTCTCTAGCACTCAAACTCTTTGAGCTCCTTCCTCTGCCTCAGGGGTCTTTCAGGCTTCTGCTTTTAAAAGACAAAAAGAGACTTTTCTGGCGTAAACTGGAAAAACCAGGACCTCCATAATCAGAATTTTGTTTGGCTAAAGGTTTTAACGGAAAACTCACAGAGCTTAACAAATCTGCAGACAGGCAGTTCTGTAAGAATTTTTATTTATTGGGGTTTTTTTTCACTTAGTAAAATATTTGAATAGTTTCACCACATCAGATTGGCTTGTTGCTTCAAGAAGCTTTTAAAAGTTGTTCATGCCCACTGATAGCTTTACTGTGGAAAATACATTTACACTTTGTCACAGGAAAAAAAAACTAAACTAATGAAATAAATGCTACTTATCAATAAGGTGTATTCAGCTTCTTTTCAATTAGGTATCTTTGCTTTCAAACTAAGCACAGTTGAGCTCTCAGACATTCAAGTCATCATTTTTCAAAGAAACCAGGCAGCTCTTGTATTGTCTCAAGGTTGAGCAACCTTGGAGAAAAAAAAAGTGAAATATTAAATTCTCTTACTTTTTTAACACATTTTTCTTTTTTACAAAAATAATAGAAAATTCATAAAGAAATTTAAATCTCTACAAGCTGCATAGCAAAGCAATTTGGCCTGAATATAACAAGAGTAGGGAAAAATACTTTTTTTTTTCTAAACACATATTTTAATTAGGAAGAAGGTCTGAGCCAGACTGTTATTTTCAGGTCTGCACCAAACTAAGAGTTTTAATTAGTCCAGAAAGAATCAAGAACTTGACATGCTCTATCAGGATTAAAGAGGGGCAAGGGAAAGGCAGAGGGAATAGTCAGACACATAGAAAGCAGTTTTTTGTCAGCTAGGGGAATACCATTAATCCATTTGTCAGATAACTTACATATACTGCTCTCCAGGGCATTAAATAATTGTTCCTACTCTGAAAATATTTTCTTGTATAAATTAGGAATAAAAGTAACTTCTTTTATTCTCTTCTCGTTGCCTTTTTAATTTTTTTACTATCACAGTTTATTTAGTTGTGTTTTTACATGTGTATTTAGCAGGTCAGTTGGACTCCAGATGATCTTCAGAGGTCCCTTGCAACCCCAACTGTTCTGTGATCTACTTTGTCAACTATTTCTGACAGATTTTGGCAGATTGCCTTCACTAATAACGTTAATTTACTATGTCGTGAAACATACTTTGTTTACTATTTCATGTCTTAGAAAAAAAATTGTCATGCAGTTCTATTTTCTTCTGTAGTTGTCAGAAAATAGTAACTGAAATGAGTTTGTAATCAGTCCTCATTGGGAGGCTGAGCTGAATACTGGAGTGGTCCATATGTCTTAGAGGTTTAGGCTGCAGTTTTCTTAATTAATTGCTGCTCAGCTTTTAAAGCATAACATCTCTAATATAGAATGAAAATTAGTGTGATGTGAAGTGATTTTTGCACTGTATTGCTATACCTTGTGGATTTGTTTGGGGGTTTTTAAGTCTGGTTTTAAACATGGTAGGTTACCATTTTAAATCAGCTTGGGCACTGGATATCTTGCCATTGCGGTGCATGTTTAATTTATAAAGTGGGAGTTGCCTACTCATTCTCTAAGAAAAGAATGGAAATCTTTGTTTGAAAACATAACATTTTCTTCTGCATCTGTCCAATATATTAATTCCCACCAGCACAATAAAAACTCCCCCATAATCTGTCTGAGGGCTGCACTGATGGAGGTGCTCCCCAGCCCTTTGCAGAGCAGTGTCAGCCCAGGGAGCTGGAACAGCCTCCTCATCCTGGAGCTGAAATCTGTCATTTGATGAAGAGGTGCTGCTCTCACATCTTTGGTTCTGCTGGATAGCAGCCCCAATGATTGGCAGGAGTGAGATAGTAAGGGCAGTGTCTGCTGCAACATCTTCAGCCTCTCCTGACACTGGAAATAGAATGTTTCTTTCCCGTGCTTCAGCTTAGCCAGTGGTGCTTGTGTTGAATGGATGATATCTTTGTCCTGGCATCAACAAGAGTACAAATTATTGGAGAGAAGTAATGTGTTAAATATAGTTTACAGATGTCAACTACATCCTCTCTCATTGTCATTGAAAATACACAAGTTCAGGGTGTGATTTTTATCTTTTCCCAGGTAGGAAATGCCCATGTTCTGTAGGAGTTTAAAGTTTTATCCTACACCCTCTCGCTTTAAAAGGAGCAGACTTCATGTAAAGTCAGAGAGTTAACTAACATTGTTGTAACTTGCAGTCAGAGATCAAATAATTTCTTAGCAAATATGAGTAATATTAATTACACATTTCAGAGGTTCACTCAGTTTAGAGTAGAATGCAGGGTGAAGTATCAAAAATTAATAAAGTTCTTTGGTTACTGAATGTGTAATGAGAAATGGTAGGAACCATCTTTATAATTTGTATATGCAGGGAAAGGCAGAAAAATATTCATATGGCTGTGTGTTTGCACCATGGTTGTTTAGAAATAGCAGGTATATATTTATATGGGCAGATTCAGGAAAAAAGAGGAAGTTTTGTCTCCAGAAAAAGATGTCTTAATTTATCCTATTTTGCTTCTTGGACAGGCCAATATGTTGTCTTAGGTATATGTATGTACAACTGTAATCTAAAATGCTGCGGCTTTTAAGAATAAAAAGACAAAGAATTAAACTGCACTTAACTTCTATAAGTAAGCAGGAAAAAAAATGTCTTGTCAACCACATATCTTACACTGTTTTTTCTAAAAATCTTTTTTATATGTTTTATGTGAGAACATTCAAGGGACAGCTCTTCGGTAAAGCCACATCATTTTACATTTGATCCTGGAAAGGCAGTGAATTTTGGCAACAAGGTTTAGCATCTTTTTGTCCTATGGACAGATGTAGGGAAGAGGATTTCAAGATGTCACATGGGACTAGCATTTCTCCTTAGTTCTTGCTGCTGAATGGAGTTAGAAATGAAGTGCAGGCTGGATAATTGGTTTACATGCCAGAAGAGGTAGGAAAATATCTGTGGTAACATCATCAGTTTGACCTTCCTTCTTGTTGATCTGAACCTGATACCTGAGAACCTAAGACTTGTCAGAGAAAGCCTTGTGCCATGTCCAGGCTCAGCTGCAGAATGCAGCACCTCGAGTGACAGGCTGAATGTCCTGCTGCACACGAGTCCTCTGGGAGTGTTCATGGGTGGAGCAGCAGATGTGCTTCACATTTGCATCCTGCTTCTGGTGCTACAGCAAGGCATAGTCAGTAACTGTATTCTAACAGGAGCCACTCGATAAACTGTAGCAGACTGCTTGTCTTGTCTCAATTCCTTTGGCAGTATTTTCCTCTCTACACATCTATCTAGTTGTGTTTAAGAACTAGCTTCTACTTTATCTCCATTTGGTCCAGGATGACAAACTATTAATTCACTGGGTAAGCTGCAATTCGGAGCAAAGAAATTGCTGCCAGCTCCTCATGCACTCTGGCACAGGATTCCTGCACTGTGGAAGGGATCACAGGGATTCCTGCGTGCAGGTGCTCTGGGATTACCAAAAATTCCTCCATTATGTCTGAAATTATTTGAAGAGATTATCCAGCTAGTCTGTGTCTGAGCAGCTGATTGAGAAAGGCTATGCTGCTGCAGAAAGAAGCTGCAGCTCCCTGATGGGGGGGTTTATTCCCTGCTGCCCTGCCAGGGAAGTGAGTTTGGATTTGGGGTTCTCTCAGAGGTGAGAGAAGCTTTTGGGATGATGGTGTCTGGCATTTTTACTGGTGGTGAGCTTCAGAGGTGTCTGATCTAGCCCTGATCTAGCCAGACTGAGGCCACTGCTGACTGAAATTTATAGAGCCAGGGGGAGAGAATTTCTCTAGGCAGATATCAGTGTTGAGATCTTGATGTTAACCCATGTTGAATAACACCTACTTGAGTGGAGCAAGGAGTACAAAGAGACAAGAAATTCTGTCATGTTTATGTGCCATAACCAAACTAAACACAAAACAGATGTAGGAATTGCCTGTAAATACTGTCAGATACAATTAACTTTCTTGTAAGGAGCTAACATGACTCTTAGTGAGGTTTAAGAGCTCCTGAAAAAGACTCATGCAGTTTGAAAAGGAAGGACCAGTATTTTCAGCAAAATAGCAGGGAGTTTGGCAGCTCCCTGTGGCAATGTTTTTCATTCTAAAGAAGTATCAGTACCTTCATCTAACCAAGTGCCCCTGCCTCATACCAGAGAGGCAGAGTTTGACTTGAGACAACTCTTATTTGAAGACACCTTATCCTAAAAGGTGAAAACATCCTCAATTTCATGTTGCTGCCCAGTTATCCTAAGAGCTTGGAAAAGTCATGCAGCCCTGTCCTTGCTACTTAGAAGTAACTAAACAATTCTGTAGGGTATTTCCTAACAAAAAATCTGTTTGCCAGCTCTTGACATGGCTGTGTTTGCATTTTCACCTTGCTTTAATATTTTTTTTCTTTCTCCTACTGCTCTTTAAGTCATGTGCTTCTCTGCACCTTCACATTTAAGTCAGTAAGGTAAAGCACACTGAAGTTTAACTGTTTTTCTGTTTATTGACCATACTCTGTTCTGAAGGAAGAGCAAAAGTGATGATGCCAACTGTCTTGGCAGGCCTTTCTCAGCCAGGTGTGATTACAGGTGGATGTACATTTTCTGTCTGGAAAAATGTATCTGCTCAATATTAAATTGAACTAGGAGATACTAAATCATATGGAATATTTCAGCCACTTTTATTAGGATACAATCACGTGCAAGACAAAAATGAAATACCTTTTGAAAGAAACAATAACTACTCTGTTTTCAAATTCAATTACCTCTCCAAATGTATGTAAAATAGAATATACCTATGGGAAACAAAGCTGAAATTAGTATGCTTGATTATTATACTACCAACACCTCCCTTGGCTTTTTATACCTGGCTCCCAAAGTGTAACATTTTGATTTTTAAATGAGCTAACCAGCTAAGCATGCAAGACGGGCAACTTCTCTGTAAATGATCATATCATATGAATCCTTATCCCATCTGCTGTCCATTTCCCTGCAGCTGTCCTTTGTTTCATGCTGTTCCTGTCACACAGTCCTGGAGAACCCACCATTCACATAGTCCTTACTCGTCTCAGAAATCCACTTGCAGGTTTAGATACTTATTTGAAGGATTTAGCTTTTAAGTCTTGACTGCTGGGAAGAATGGCTTTTAGGGTTTGTTTTTTGTTTTTTTTTTGCTTTTTAAAAAGTTTTGTCTAATGGGCACACGATTGATAATATTAAGAGCAGTGCATAAGGGGTTGCTCTGCATAAGGATTTTTATTTTTTACTTTATTTTTTACTTTTTACTTTGTGGCGTGTCATATAAGTTATAAGGATTTCCTTTGCTTCTTCTCTTTATATAGCACATAGTGTGATTAAGGACTCAGTACAAATAAAGAGGCTGCCGTGTGTTTTAGAATTTATTGCATTTATTAAAGTTTTCCAGACTCCAACTTTTAAATATGGTGATATCAGTTTCAGATATTTAAGGGGATAAGTACCTATTGAGGATTTAGGGTAAGGTTGATTGAGGAAGTAAATCTACTTTCCAAATGTCTACAAAGAAAAATCAAACGAGAAATTCAGTATCAAAAACATCAAAGACAATAATGCAGTTGCTTTCATCTCCAGTGTGTGCTTGCACTTCAAAGAAAAGCAAAATGCTCACCCTTCCGCCAGTACCCCCGAAGGAGGTTGAGCCTATAGTTGAAGATAAGTCTCCATCACTTCTTTGAGAGAATAGGGGAAATAGAAATAAAATTTTGCAGTGAAAAATAACAGCTTTATAGTATTTCTTTCACTGTAATGTTTGTATCATAAGACATTACTTGTACTCAAGAATCCCGTTGTTTCATTAAGGTATGCAAGTAATGCTGTACCCTTAAAACCCTGCTCTTCACTCAAAAACTTTATTTTCTTTATCTCTCAAATGTAAGGATAAGGTGGTGTCCTCTGAGGTAATGTTCTTCATCCTAATTATCACTTCTGCAAAATGTGCTGATTGCACACAATTGAACATGTATATTTGCTCACTCACATCCTCCCATACTTTTTATCTTGGAATTGATGAAGCCAGATTTAATTCGGAAAAGTCACTTTGTATTAACTATTGTGTGAGGGACATGTTCAGTAATTTTGGCAATGTGAGGAGAGAGAGTTGAATCAAACTGTAATGCCTGTCTAAACAGGTTGCTGTAAAACCAGCAAATTTTAGGTCTGGCCGTGTTATAGAAAATCATGCATGTAATGATTCCCCACATTCAGAGATGTGACTCAGCACTCTTAATTGTCAGTGAAAATGTGGTCCCAAAACAATCCCCTGAAATTAAAAGGGGAAAAAATCAGGACATTTTCCTTCTGTACTCACTGTGGAGATTTTTATTTTTCAGGCAAAAGTTATAGCTAAAGATATGCAGTAAACTGAAAGCATGAAAATATCATAACTTTTACTTGTTTGAGTGAGAACAGGTTTAAAATGGCTGTTGAAATGAGACTAAATCCAGTTTTGGCTTTTTCTCCATGCTGCTTTAGCTCAGTTTCAAAGCTATCACTGATCAGTAAGCTTGACAGGCACAGTGTTTGCAAATCCTCACCAATGAGCAGTAACAAGATTTAAAAGTGAAAACTCTGAAGAGAGGCATTTTGCTCAGTCAGCTTTATAAATTCAGTTATTTAGCCATCTGCAAGCTAGACTTATTTTTGTCTATCAGATATAAATCCTACCCAAATAGGAGTGTCAGAGCCTAGTGAATATCATCACACAAAATAATTGTCCACACATTCACAGTTGTTTCATAACATAGCAATCAAATGAAAAGGAATTCATAGTACAGTAAACTGAACAGGTTTGCTTTTAAATGAGCATCCATAAAAATAGAAAAATTTGAAAGTCACTTTAATAGGGAAATGTGTCTTTGACCTTATTTCCTTGTATTTCTGAGGCAATGAATAGAAGTTTAATCACTAAGCACAACCATTCTCCTTGCAGAATGCACATGGCCTGAACTGAAACCTTGTGGTTTGGTTGCCAGACCACTGAGTCCAGTGAGCTACAAATAAGGTGGCAACTTTCAGGACTTAATGACAGTGATAAACAGGCCTTTATCCTCTTGTTGTATTTAAGTCACTGGTAGATTTTACTATTTTGGCAATGAATAACGTGTTTAATCTTTTTTCCCCAGAGAACATTCCTCAGTTAGAGATCAGGGAACTTTTCTAAGAGTTTCAAGTATCATTCCCCTAACTGTGGTGCCATTTCTGAGAAAAGGGAGAGTGGAACACAGATAAGAATTGATGCAAACTCTCATGATGGTGATGCTGTGTTTTGTTGGGCACTCTTGCTGTTGTGTGAATGCATGGATATGTACATGTATTTAATAATAATCAGTATTTCTCACAAGATTAATCATAATGACCAACTGTCATGGTGGCATCATTTCAAGCAGCAGCTTGAAATGTTATTTCTGTGGCTCTTTTGGACCTGTTAGTTTTTCAAGAGAGCAGGAATCTGTTGTTTCTTTTTCCACGAACTTGCTGCTTATGGGCATTTGTTCTGTGACTTTTTCTAGCCTCCACTGCCCAGGTGAGATGATGGAATGTCCCAGTTTGAATACTGTAGCTTTATGTTATTACAATTAGCAATATATTCTAGTTGGGGTTGTAGGGGGTTGTTCTGCACCAATCCATATGGTAAATGTGTAATTAGCTGGAGAATTAAGAGTGAGGTATTTGGAAAAAGCAAACAGGTCATCTAGAATGGCATTGAATGATGAACACTAATCAAAATTTAATGTCACTTGTTAAACAGTTGTAACCAGTTCAATTGCGAACATTTACCAATAGATTTTTCTGCAGCTGTGATACAGATCTGTTAGGTTATTTGCCTGAAATTTTCTGCTGTAGAATAATGGATTTCTGAATGTGTCAAAAGCAAGAAAGAGATTATTTATGTTCTTACACAATTATCTGAATGTTTTTCACATCCTATGAGCTAGTTCTTATTTATTGAATTATATTGTTAAGAACCTTGAATTTCTGTGCTTTAAAAATGACCTTTTAAATCAAGTCTTGATCTCATTGCTATTCAGGTATTTATACATATGTGCTTTTTTCTCTGTGTGTATTTATATGAAATATGTATATTTCATATATATTAGCTATGCATATATCCAGGTATTTCAAAAATGTGTAATGAAATACCAGGTAGTTGTATGAAGATATTTTATCTTAGAACCTGTGTGCCTGTGTTGGTCAGAGTTTGAGCCTGCTGTGAGGGTAGGCAAAAATATATGAGTTTTTCCTTGTTTCTTCCTCTGTTGCTTGAATGTACTTTTTTGGATATGCTTTCAGAAACATAATGACATAGTTATGGCATTATTCCTTCATGTCTGGAGCAAATTGATGACAGTCTGTCAAGTCTTTCCTCAGTACTTTAAACTTCCAAAAACTGAAGGTCTGGGTTTTTTGATATTTAGTTTTTGTGACAGGAATACAAAATCACTCTTATCCATCGGAGATGTTTTTATTTCTCAAGAACAGTCATAACCTGCTGGTTTTCTCTCCAAAAGATGAGTAATTTTGATACCTGCAATCATGTGTGCTCAAAGAATACCCAAGTGTGTTTGAAAACATGTGACCATGCAAATTCTGCTCTTTCCTAGAAAATAATAAATCACTTATGCATCCTGTCCTCAGTAGATAATGAAGATTTTGTTGGGAAAGGCACCAATGGGTGCAGGGGGGTGTCTGGGTGTCCTCAGCAGTGCCAGGTCCCTGGGCTGGCTGCTTGTGCAGCTCTTTGAATATCTAGAAAGAGAAGAAAGCAGGAAAACAAACCTCAGTGTCAAGAAACCTTGGCTACCTTAGAGGAGTGATGAAAGACATGAAATATAATTCTGTTTTCTGAAAACAAAAAAAAAAATTTATATCTTTGTAATTAAAATAAAGCTGTCTCTGTACCAGCCATGAGACATTTATCTTTCTTGAATATCTGAAGAACTACATTTAGAAAACATGATGGTAGAGGTAATATTAAAGACATTAGATTTCCCATTTTTATTTGTTGTTAAAGTAATTTAGAGGAACATAATGTTTTGTAGCTTATCAGTGTGCAAAAAAACGAATACAGTCAAATATAAATTTATTGCTTTTCACTGAGCAGTTTGTGCATGCAGTGAGTAAAAAGAATCTAGTAGATACTTCACAGAATGCACAAATCGTGCTTTGCTATTGTAGTTTTAAAAGCAAATGTGAAATTTGAGTCAGTGTCACAATTATCACATTATTTAGACATTTTATTTTTGTCTGTGAATATTGAGCTCCTCTGGCATTTTAGTAATGCAAAAGAGATGAAACTCTTGGCTGGCTGGCTGGCACAAAAGCTTTTATTGTTTAAAGAAAAAAAAAGTTAATCTCTCCAAAATGTTATTTTATTGACAAAGTTGCTTGCAATAATTAAGAAATTTAAATGAATCACTTCCAGAGCTGTAACAATTGGGTATTATGCTTTCACAAGAAATAAGTGTTTCAGATATTAAATGTTCATATTGTGGCATGAAGAAATGCTTTGAGTGTTAAGAGTATCTTATCACACAGTGGAATTAGCTGAGAACAGGATGCAGTGTCTGTGAGCCTGGCTGCTCCATCCTGGGAGATGGAAGCTGCAGTGCAGTGTCTGTGAGCCTGGCTGCTCTATCCTGGGAGATGGAAGCTGCAGTGCC